>JBBPLR010001084.1:0-10246 GCA_038089915.1 Sutorius australiensis
TTGGCACTCCCGATGGCTGTGCTTTGTCGTGGCTAAGCGTGGCGTTGAAGCCGCCATACCTGCCATCTCCCCCTGAAGCCCAACATCGTTTGGGGGCTTGTCCCGTGGTATACTCGATCGTTTGTCTGGGCTAGCGAGCGTTGGAGGTCGTGTCTGGGATTTGTCAGGTACGTCTGATATCTGCGGCGTGCTGATGATTTGCTTCGCCAATCGCAGTTGATCGTCCTCGCCCCCTCAATGACTTCATCTTCCCCCTTAATCGATGCGTGTCGATGTGTTACCGGCTGCTTCCTTGACATGCTCGCTCGACTTCTCCGTCTGCCCCTGCACCTGCGCCTTCGTGCACGACGCCCTTGTCTTGTTCGACCCTTTCCCTGCTTCCTGGGCCGACCCACACATCTGTGCGGTCTCCCAACATCCTGTACAGCCCATAGTGGGGCCTAGGTGTGCTCGTGATTCTATTTGGTGGTTGGCTCGGTTTGCTAGGTCGACGCAACAGGTCGCCGCCGTCTCCTGCACCTCCCATGCTGCTTCTCACCTCGTGCCTGCCCTCCGACACATCGGGCGGCTCTGTGGGCTCGTCTGGACGACATATAGCGTCGTCCGTCGCGTCTTCAGGGGCTTCTGATGCCTGGGGTAAGTTCTTCGTCACGGCGTTATCGCCGTCTGTTCCAAGGTGGCTGGTCAGGGCCTGGCTGTGTCACTCCCGCTCGAGCGGTACGCTAGGATGGTGGCATAGTGACCATTCACCCACATTCCTGCGTGCAACGATCTCGTTTTGTGTCCACCTGGCTCATTGGGTGGACTGGGTCTCATCCGGATTATCCCTCTAGCTGGCTCTGTGGCTCAACTGGGTCCTGGGGTCGACAGATATCGTCGCCATGGTTGCTCACCGTTGTCGTTCATTGGCTTGACCCTCAGCTACGTATCATTCGGGGGTGAGATCAGTGAGTGGGTGTGAAGGCGTAGGGCTCACAGGCTAGACATAACGCGACAAGGACAGTGCTGTGAGCAAGCATGATACGGTCTATGAGACAACTTTAAAAAGCAACCGTCAGTGATCGCTCACTCGCTAAATGAAATGCGACAAGCAAGTCACGAACTAGATAGGTACCGGCCAGAACAGTACAGTTCGTAGATGAAGCAATTCGTTACAGACCTACATCCTAGATGGGAGGCGTAACGGATGTGACCTTTGTGAGAAGGCGCGAAAGCAGGAGTAGACGTACTCGCTGACGGAGACGCAACAAGGACAATCAGCGAGACGGGTGTCTAAGCAGACGTCAAGACCACCAGCTAGAGAAGACCCGATAAGAACGAGGCTGTTTACGAGAAGGGCATTAAGAAGGGCATCCGCGGTCACTAACATCCTAGATGAGTTGCAACAAGGATAGTATGGTGTGATGCGTTTATGAGGTGTTGGCGAAGGTCGCCCGCGGGCCGGGTGGGATGGGATGAGACGAGTGTGAAGGAAATGTTCGATTGTCACTTACGTTATAGATGAGATGCAGCAAGGGAGGTGACGAAGACTACTCACAAGCTAAGCGAGACACGAAAGGGATATGTCCTGTGAGTCGGGTGTCAAAGCAGATGTTTAGGTCACTCGCAGCCTACGAAAGATGGGAGACGGTGGTACATGACTGATCCGAACGCAAGGTGAATGATTACTCACATACCATGTTGGCCGTTGGCGTGCAACGATGGAATGACTGGTCATGAGGCGGAATGAAGGCGAGTGTGGACACTTAGGTGAACGTGTCCTTTAACATCAGTTTGCCCACCCCTCTGATCATGCGAGCGCCGAACACTGCTTTACATGTACAGGACTATCCATGAATAAATAGTGAAGAGCCTGGCAAAACATCGCTTTGCCCATCGAGTCTTTTCCTCGAATTTCCATGCCTTGTACTCCATGCACTTATGCTCTCGGGAATCACACAGAGCATCATACCGGCTTCGAGACAATGTCGGAAAGCGACTGAGTACGAGGTGCCCGTGAACGCGACAATGTGGTGGACCGTTGTGGGTGCCACCCAAGGAGTCGAACCGGCCATCTCAGTTTCAAATGTTGGAAGTGTATGTGTAGGTGTCTCCCGAGGTTTGAGTGCGCGATTCGAGTTTCGAGTTTCATTGGCATCAGAACTGGCTTGAAACGCCAAGTGCCGTGTTCTCAAGATGACCAGTATGTATTCGCTTGCGATGGCCGCGCTATAAATGGCTTTCGACTGCGACCGTGGGCTACGGCGGTATGCGTGCCATTCTCTGGCACGCACCATCTGCTTATAGTGGCATACTCGGAAGCATCACCCACAGTAATATCGGAGTCACCGCCCGCCTCGTCTGGGCTGGCGAGTGGTGGGGGTCGTGTCGGGGATGTGTCAGGTACGTCTGTGATGTTGATGATTTGCTTCGCCAACCGCAGTTGATTGTGCTCCTCAATGACTTCATCTCTTTATCAATCGATCCACGTCGACACGTTGCCGACTGCTTCCTTGACACGCTCGCCCGATTTCTCCATCGGCCACTGCGCTTGTGCTCTCGTGCATGACGCACTGGTTCTCGTTCGATTCATTCCCTGCCTACCCTCACATCCTTAGTTTTATGTACTATTGTTGATCCGACGCCGTGCACATCGTTTTGGTGCTGCGCTCCTCGACGTCGACCATTTCGACCTTCTCGCCCGAATGGACTCCTGGACCTGTAAGTAGATACGACGCGCTCTTCTCGTCGCAGCATCACTTCCTATTGCTTTTGCGGAATCCATGGGCGCTGTGAAAACCGCCGAGTGGGGCCACTCCGTCGCCTACTCCGTCTAGCCCGACCTCACCTCCTTCCGGTGAGTCTTCATCCATTCGGCCTGACCGCTTGCGCTCGTGTTCCAGCGCGTTCTGGTGCTTCTTCAGCCTCGTCTTTGCGTCCTGATCTCTGAAGGAAGTTCCCCACACATCCGTTTCGGCTTGGCTAGGCATGAGACGAGGTGGAAAGGATGGTGCAACGAGTGGCGCACGCTGCGACTTGAAACAAATTGGAACGGAGTCGTTAGCTGCAGTGAAGACGAATCAGCCCCAATGGCCCGAAACGCGAACAGGCGACATACCTAGGTTGTTTATTTCACCCAGCATTGCCATAGGCGTCCGTGTAGGGATCGTTTACGGGCGGCGGAAGACTTGTGCCGGGTATGATGATCTCCCCGATTCCGTTTGTAGGTGATCATTTGACATGTGGCAGGTATCGTACCACGCGTTTCCTAGTTGATATCAGATGGTGTCGCATTGTGCAATACGCTGCAAGTGGTCCAGTGTGTTAGTTACTTAATATCCCATTGTGGCCATCTAATCCCTACTTGAGGGCCTTCGAGATGCAGATTCATAAAGAACCATTACGATTTTATACGCTCGCCTCACTGACACATTCCGTTGAGGGGTGACCTTGATTAAACATTCAAACCGGCCCGAGTCAGTCTCCACGCATGACGTGGGGGCGAGCATGCTGCGAGGGTGGGATGGGCCAGAGCGGGCCATCGTGCCCCATGCGAGTGCAACGGACAAGCTTGGGCTGGACGTTTCCCGCGAGAGGGTGTGGTAGTTGGGCGCGAAAACGAGGAGCGGGCGGGGCAGTCGACGCGAGGGAGCCAGCTCCCTGGCAAAGACGTGATGGCGGACCAGAATGTTGCGCCGGCCCCACCACCACCTGGCTCGCTCCCACGTGGACTTCCTTCTATGAAGTTACGTGCTGCGACTACTTAGAGTCCCAACTGTCTGTCGGGATGGTGCATCTGAAGTTGGCTTTACCAAGAGCACTACTAATGGGAGAGGTAATGTTAGAGCCAGCAATATCCTTCGAAGCATTCGACCAACATTAGCACTCTACTCTCATGATGATCAAGGGCCCTTAAAAGTCTCTCTACGTAGATTAAGTCCCGGAATTTCCAGAATATTAAGAGATACAGAGTACACAGTAATGAGGGATACACATCTGGGGTCTTCTAAGTCGATGGGAAGATATACCGGTGTGTATTTGATGATTCGGACCACTCCAGCAGATGGTGGTCAAGCTAACGTAGAGGTTTTCAAGTTTACTTGGGTACACCGTGACATCCGCCCTTGGGACCGCATACTTCCACTGCAATGCCTGCAGTGTCATTGCCCACAGAAATGGACCCAAACTGCCCAAGATATTTGACCTACGCGTTCAAATCTCTCGTTGTTATTCCTTTCTGTCGGTGCTCGAATACAACCTGACGTCATCCAAATGGGATGGGCTAATGTTAATGCGGAGCTCTGGTCATTTTGCTCAGTTACTCTTTGCACACCCGATGATGGGTACTACACGCTAGCAAGTCCCTCATCAGATGGGACATATGTCCTAGGCAGTTCCGAGACGATGGGTACCAGCGCTGGCGGGTCCCTCGTCAGACAAGGCATTTGTCCTTGGTGTCGCGCTTTGCCTTCAGCGTCGTCTAATCTGACTTCCTCGCCTCGAACGTATTCTTGACCCGTAAGTCGGCATAACACGTTCTCTTCGTCACCCCACTGCTTTCTACTGTCTTTGGGACGTTTTTAGATGCTATGGGCACCCCCTAGTGTGACCACTTCGCCTCCTTTGGTAAGTCTTCCTCCTCCATTCGTCCTGACCATCTGCACCTGCATTGTGGTCCATTACAGGGCTTCTCCTGCCTCGTCATAGTGTCTTGGTCACTGTATGACGGTTACGATGCGTCTGCTTCGGCTCGAATAAACATAGGCGCAGCGCCTTTACTGGCCTTTGCTTTCTTCTCCCCTCAAGTTCGATGCTCGGGGATTTGTTCTCGTGCACGGATCGTTCAATTCGGTTGGAGGGTGGGGGGAGATGGTCTAGAGGAACACATGGCACGTTTTCATTCGTGCTGGCTGCCTTCGTCGAGCGCTGTCGCCAATCGCACTCGAGTCCTCGTACTCCTCTTGATCGGTATGCTTAGGCATGTCTGCTCGCCCTCCCCATTATTCTATGCATCGTGGCACATCTCTCTTATCCCTTCGTCCATCACTGTTCCTGTGCGCTTCTGTGCGACGCCCTGGTTTCGTCCGGCGGTCATTTTACCACCTGGATTGGTTTGGATCTGCGTGCAGTCGTCTGATCGTAATCGCTTGGGGGCTTGTCTCGCGGTATACTCAATCCTTCGTTTGGGCTAGCGAGTATTGGAGGCCATGGTGGCATGTGTCAAGTACGTCTGCCATGTCTGTGGTGTGTTCATGATTTGCTTTGCCAACCCCAGTCGATCGTCCTCACTTCTTCTGTGGCTTCAACTCCCCCTCAATCAATCCATGTCGATGTGTTTCTGGCTGCTTCTCCTTGCCCTGCACTTTTTGACATGCTCGCCTCACTTCTCCATCTATCAACGCGCCTGCGCTTTCGTGCTTGTCTCATTTAACCCTTCCCCTGCCTCCTGGACCGGGGACCTACACATCCGTGGTCTCCCAGGTGCGCTCATGGTCCTGTTTGGTGGTTGGCTCGGTTTGCTAGGCCGACGTACCAGGAGGGATATCTATATCAAATTAAATATTCCAGTTCACTGTCCTACCATTGATATGATTCAAGTTATTTATCCTGCAGATGTGCCAGCCCTCATGAGCACTTTGTCATATCATCCATTACTCGAGGCTCGGGTAGGGCAAGCTATGCTCTGTTGCTTGCGTCAAGGACGTACAATTGTAATTCATAACCTTTCTATCCATTTCGTACTCCTTTACGTCCCATGAACAATGCGAATGATACGCCGCTTTGTACATACTTCTCAGGTCAGACTGCGAAGAAGCTTTGGTGCCACCCTACCAGAGTATCCGCCATCACATAAATATATCATACATTCAATGCGAAACGTACTCCACAAGCATAGGTATAATAAATATTCAGACTCCCCAGCTCATCAACAAAAACATGCTATCCACTCTTTTTCGTCCACTACTCAGTACAACCTCTTTTCCTCTCAAGCCCGTTCCGTGTTGTCCCCCAACGGCTCAAGACGAATTGCCTCCGAATCATCAATATCCCTTGTCCCAGCCATGTCCTGCTCCAAAGGTGCATCTGCGAATGCAATCGCAGACACGACTGCACTTTGACCTCCATCATGATTTGACAGTGACTTTATACCAAATGCAGAGTCAACCCCAAAGCCACGATGTTTGTCATGGTCATAGAGCTCTCGCATGCTGATGATAAACCGAGGTGACATGGTAATCATAGTCACAAAGTTAACAAGGGTCAGGAAAAGAGTGGTTGTGCTGCTTATTGTATGTGCTCCATAGATGATGAAAGCATCAATGATGTAAAACATATTCCTAATAATTTAGAGGAAAAAAGTCGACTATTTCTTTGGGTGGTGAAGTGGTGTTGAATCGACATACATTGTAAAATAATAGGTCCCATCTTTCATGAGTTGTCCCATGTACCGGTTTGGTTCCCAGTGTTTCGTTGCTCTGTACATTGCAATTGACTGTTTCACAGTCTGGGTGATAGCAAGAACAAAAAGTATAACACTGAGACAAAGTGGTGGGACAAGGGAACATGTGTAAGCATGTGGTGGGGAATTGTTGGTCGCATCAATACAAAATGAAACATCACCAAGTTGCACAACTGTTACTGGAAAGAAAAATTCGATAGGATTAAAAAGGAATGGCAATGATCATCAGATGAAATTGACACATACTAGACAGATATGTGGTTGGACTGATAAGGATCCCTGCCAAGATGATGGTAGAGATAGCCTGTACCACATAGATACACAGGAGAATCCAAAGAATCAACCTGGATCGGTTCCACATTGCATAAACATGCAGGATCATCATCACTATAATTGGACCCATGATCAAGGAAGAGGAATACAGAGTTGGTGTAAATACTCACAATCGGCAACATTGTAAAATATGACAAATCCCCAATCAGCCGCAATGAATAGAATAGTACCTTCAAAGTATCCTGGACTTTACTGATTTTGTGGATGGCAGTACATCAACCCACTTACAACTGTAAAAGCAGTTTCAATGTAGCATTCAAATCAAACTGCATGGATACATACATCTGCCAAATTAGAGTCATTATTGATGAACAAAATACAAGGCAGAATAACTGACTTTGCTTGGGCCAGGAAGAAAGGTGGTACCCCCTGTGAATGTGTCTCTGATTAACTTGATTTCAAATTGGGTATAAACATACATAGAGCATCAATGCTTGCCACAGATTCATTGTTAATTGTATGACCCTGACATGCAGCCTACAACAATAGACTTACATTGCGATAGAAATGCCAATGTAGCGGACCTATATGGAAGTTGATCGAAAACAGTTTTGTGAGTTATCTATCTGATGCTTGATAGTACAGACCAGAAGAAACATTGTGGAAACAGAGGTCCAGGGTTTTCTCTGTTAAGGTATCATTTAGGAGTCTGCTCTCTATGAAAATACAACACCTACCCAGATATACTCTATCTTCAGAACCTGTCAGCCAACAAATCTGAACAGCAGAGTGAAACAGCATCTGCACACCTCACTTGGAATGGTAAGGACTGCAGTTGCAGGACAGCTGTTGACACTTTGTAGAAAACAGGGCAGCTAGCACAACTTACAATAATCATACACAATTGCAGTGATGCCAACAACTGTGCTCATTCACCCATCAGATTAACCATTTAACCTTGTGTGAATCGCCTTACTGGATACGTAGTTGTTTATTTGCTGAAGTTGCAAAGCAGACAATAACTCGGAGGACATAGTAATCCAAGGGAAACTGTGACCCAGGTTTATGATGGGTTGGCAGTAAAGAAGGTTGAGGATGAAGAGTGAGCAGTTTGACATTTCTCCGATCGTTATATACTCACTGAGATGTATCAATAGCCTGGATCAATCACGAAAGGAGAACAGTGTTCTGTGTGGATATGGGTATCTACCAGACATGGAGTAGAACTGAGAACGGACCTATTAGATGTGTCGAGAGACTAGATCAATCACTGAATGAAAGCAGTGTTGTAATCTGTGGGTTCCCATGTGGATGTGGGTGTCCGACGAACATGCAATGGAACTGAGAACGGATCATGTTGTAGTTGGGGCGATGACTCGTTGTTCTATATTTGCATGACACCAACACAGGCCAGGGAAGGATCACAGATCGATGGTGTGATCTTGCACTGCATGTGGCAATCGTCCATTACAGCACCAGTTGTGCAGCCGCCCTCATTTATGAAGCTTCATCAAAATGGTACCCAGTTATGATCAGTATTCATGGCCCCCCTTTCACGCAGGCTGGGCCGAGATCAGGTCACACATCAGAAGAGGGTGTAAGATGATACTGTGGGATGGGGCACTCAGAAGGAAGGACGAACTAGGAAAACATTGGGAGGGAACGGAGCCCAATCAACCAATGGATTGTCCTTTACCAGGGCGCACAGTATCCCATCATCTTGGCATGGAATATCTCGGACACTCTTGGGGGGATCTATTCCAAAGATACCGCACGGTTCCATAGTGTCACGAGGTCACACGCCGCCAGTCAATGATTTGGGGATCAATTTATCACTGCAGATGCTTCCAGTATGATCGAAAGAATGTAAGAAATTCCATCACGATGGTGACTACCCGCCGAATGAGCGGCGTGAGTGGCATGACAGCTCGGTGATAGGATGGAGAACCACATGCGGAAAGGCCAGCCTCAACCAAGTAAAGATTTTTACAGTAGACAATGATGAGAGCGATAGAATACAAATGCACAGACCGCAAATAAGTTCAATATGAGGGAACCATATGGCCTAGGCTGTGACATGCCGAACGCTAGGTAGAGAATTTGAATAGAAGGGAGTGGGATGGATAGGCCCATATGTGCCGCAATGGAATCACACTCTGTCCAATTGTCAGAATATGGAATTGAGATTGACAGAGCAAAATACACACTGACTCACCTGATAACAGGAGACAGCCACAAGTTCAGAAACACTCGCTAACCTGAAAAGCATGGCCTTGTGGCTGAGAGAAGACGGACGGTAGTAGAGGGACGGGCGGGCGAGGAAAAGGGAACAAAGACTTATATCCCAATATAGAACCCAACCTCATATGGAATGTGAGAGAAAGTCCCAATATGATATTCTTTTCCGCTAGCTAGGAAAGTTGCATATATGAGATATTGATATTTGCACTCGACAGCGAATGAAGAGTGATAGTGTAGGGAAGATATCATATTGCACGAGCCACAAGCGGTGAAGTAACTCGTCCGCCAATCTTGGGGACAGGGTGATGGAGGTTTGAACGCCTGGAATCAATCGTTGCACATAGGCAGAGGAGTGCGACAGTCATGCAGGGCTGTTTGGAAGAGTTTGGAAGAGTGTTTATTCGGTGCAACAGGATCTACAAAGATGTACTGGGATACGAGATAGCACATACTCGATCACCATATAGAAATGTGATCGTATGCTATGCCAGCAACATCCATCCGAGCAATACAACTGATGATCAGAGATCGCCAGGTAAAACATAGTTCGCTTTTAGATGAGTTCCAGCAGAACATCGCTAGAGAAACGGGGACAGGATATGTTGAGTCTCTATCTGTGGCTACTTCGCTGGGAGCACCCCGGGACTTCAGGACCTACTCGGGAGAGGAAGTTGAGATCACGAACTCAATTTCACAAGTAGGTCGGAAGATGACAAGTAGATGTAACCACCCTCGTATAGCCAAGGACCTACAAAAGCAAAGACATGCACGGAAGTGCCGACGAGGCAAAATGTAGACGTGGCCATTCACATCTGTCTTTGGCCAGGGGAATGTGCTTGGCAGAAATGGGACAGGAGAGGGGGTCCGTGGAGTCCGAAGGGTTTCAATAAATGCACTCCTACGATATCAATATCGACAGCGTTAGCCTGCTGTGTGTTTGGTCAATATTGAAGAAGGCAAAAAATACCGAGGATCAAGACGGATTGGCCACTGGCAGAAGACACAAGCAGCCAAGCTGTGCGATGGACCCGTGGACGACACAGCCTCCTATATATGCACCGGGAATGCGATAGAAGATGCTTAATGTGATGGAACGCTCCTCACTACTTTTTGATACAATCAAGGCTGCGGTGGAAGCATCAGAAAGGCCGTCAAGTAGAAGATCAATACATCAGCAAACCAGCATCTCAGGTACAGCATCCTAGTATAGCCTAGCTGAGATACACTCTGTCCTATTCTGGGATAGGCTGTCAAAGTCTGTCAACCTCTGCTTCTTGATTAGCTAAGCTTAGA
>JBBPLR010001085.1:0-10234 GCA_038089915.1 Sutorius australiensis
GCCATGCTTTAAGGGCTATGATTATGGCGAGTAGTTCTCGATCATAGGTGTCATAGTTCCATTCTGCGGGGAGAAAGGTCTGGGAGAGGTAGGAGCAGGGGTGCCATTCACCGTTGCTGTCGGTTTGTAGGAGAATGGCGCCGGATGCCCACTTGGAGGTGTCAGTGGTGATGGCAAAGGGTCGAGAGGGGTCGGGAAGCTGGAGGACTGGTTTTCGTAAGAAGAGCGTTTTCAAGGCTTCGAAGGTTTCGAGACAAGAGGGGGTCCAGTTCCATGGGTGATTCTTATGAGTTAAATCTAGGAGCAGTTTTACTATGGTGGAGAAGTCTGGGACAAATCTTCGGTAGAAGTTGGCGAACCCTAGGAATGATCGGACATCTCGTACTCGAGAGGAGGTTGGCCAGGAAGTGATCCCATCCAGTTTGACTGGGTCCATGGTGACCTTTCCAGGGGAGATGATAGTCCCAAGGAATTCTACCTCGGTGGTTGCGAAGTTACACTTTTCTAACTTTAGGTGAAGGTCCAATTCCTTCATTCGCTGGAGAACTTTTTTGGTGTGTTCCTCATGGGTGGTTGGGTCGGGGGAAAAGATCAGGAGGTCATCCATGTAGATGACCAACCATCCTTTGGCTATCATATCTCGGAAGGAGTCATTCATGAATCATTGGAAGGTGGCCGGGGAGTTGGTGAGCCTGAAGAACATGATGGTTGGTTCGTAAAGTCCTTGATGGGTGATGAAGGCTGCTTTCCACTGATGTCCATCTTTGATTCGGACATTGTTGTACCCCCATTGTACATCGAATTTGGTGAACACCTTGGCTCCCTGTAATTTGTCCATTAAATCAGAGATGAGGGGGAGAGGGTATCCGTCTCGGACAGTGTGTTCATTGAGGTACCTGTAGTCCTGGCAGGGACGAAGTTTTCCATCCTTCTTCTTGACGAAGAAGAAGGGGGATGCTTGGGGGGAGTTAGAGGGTCGGATCTTTCCTGCTTTGAGATTTTCATCTAGGAACTTGTCCATGGCCATCCGCTCGTCAGGGGAGAGGGGGTAGACCTTTCCTATCTTCGGAGAGAAGGATTCGTCTAAATTGATTTCATGGTCATAGGGTCTGGTGGGTGGGAGGTGGTCGGTTGCCTCCTTCGAGAAGATTGAGGCGAAGTCTAGGTATTCGGGGGGAATAGTAGGCTGTGATTTATCTTTTTCAGCTTGGATC
This sequence comes from Sutorius australiensis, assembly GCA_038089915.1. Classification (NCBI taxonomy): domain Eukaryota; kingdom Fungi; phylum Basidiomycota; class Agaricomycetes; order Boletales; family Boletaceae; genus Sutorius; species Sutorius australiensis. The sequence goes on from JBBPLR010001085.1 coordinate 1,215, forward strand.
GCGAGCTTGGTGGCTGTGGTGAGCTTTGCTATCTGGGCAGAGGGTATATAGCAAGATCCACATCTGATTACTCAATGCATAGCTCGGTTTTCTAGGGCGTGTTGGGAATAGAGGTGAGGGATGGATGGTCTGGGGTCATCGTCGAGGTCAAGGTATTCGAAGAGTTTTCCATCCCATACTGCGTCAACGTGGTGGTGTTTCAGAGGTGGTTCCCTTGGCTGGGGTTTGTGCATTTTGTGGCGGAGTTCATTGATGGTGTACATGTTGAAGAGTTCCTTTGATTGGTCGGTGTCTTCTCTGATGGAGAGGGTGTTATTTCTCCAATCGATTGAGGGGTTGGCGGAGAAAAGCCAGGGTTGTCCAAGGATCACATTATCTCGTCCACAATTGATCAGGTAGAAGGTTACTTTGTGGGCGATCCCTTCGATGTTGACAAAGAGTTCACAGGAGAACTTGATGTCACCCATCTTGTTCGGGGAGTTGTCGGCATTGTTGACATGGAGGGGTTCCTTTAGTCTGGTGGTAGGAAGGTGGTGTTTGTGGGCGAAATGCCAGTTGATGCAGGAGATTTCTGCCCCGCTGTCAATGAGGGCTTTGGAGTCGACGACTTTGAGGGTGTTCGAGGGTACGATGAGTTGAATGGGAATTCTCATTGTTTTGGTTTTTGTTGGTACAAGTACTCGAGCACAGGTAACATTACTGGGAGGTCCTTGTGTCGTTCGAGGCCTCCCTTCTAAAAACCCTTGCTAGGGATCAAAAATTTGATCCTTCGCACAGTTGTTGGTTCTTCTTCGCCGTCCTCTACTTCTTTGAGCGCAGGAATTTCTTCTTCTACCTTCTGAACATGAGGGGTTTTCTTTGTCTGGGTGGAGGATCTACATTCCCTACTTCCATGTCCAGGTTTTCGGCATCTGAAGCAGAGTTTTTCTCGGATGCAGCGGAGTCTTTCCTCAGGGGTTAGTTTGGTGATTCTGATGACATCTACATCCATGGCATTGGGATCTTGTTCCTGGGAGCGAGAGCGAGGTGTGAAAGTAGGGTGGAAGGGTGTTTGGTAGGTTCGGGATTTCTCTATCGCCCTGGATTGTTCATCGGCATCCCACTCTCTAGTAGCTTCGTTGTACCACTCCTGGATGGTCTTTAGAGCGGGTCGAAGGCGATTGATGCTTCTCATGATCCAGGGGGGAAGTCCATAGGAGTAATAGCCGATGAGGGCCGTGTCCTCAGTGGTTCCTGCCTCGGCTACTTTCATCTGGAATTCTGTGGTGTACTCAGTGAGGGAGGGTTCCCAGGATCCTCGGGTTTTTCCTGGTTTCATGCGAGTGGTGGAGAGCCAATGGGTGGCAGCACTTTCGACTCCTTTAAGTTTGAATGCTTGAAGGAATTTATCGACAAAGGTTTCGAAGGTCCCGAAGGAGATGGTGGTACCAGTTACTGCCTGCTTTCGAAAGGTGGATGCCCAGGCTAGTGCTGGTCCTACTTTCATGAAGGACAAGGCAAAGGCGATTTTCCTGGAGTTGTCATTGTATACATCCCTATTGACATAGAGATAAAATTGGACCAATCTGATCCAGGATTCCGTGGTGTTTCGGTTGCTGTCATAGGCCTCAGGTTGACCAAGGCGAAGTTCTATTGGTTTGGTGGTCATAGGTGGTGCTGTTGGGAGAGGTGGGATGGGGAGGGGTGGAATGGAGACCGAAGAGGAGGTGTTAGGGGTGGTGCAAAGGGCTCTTTGGTAAGGGTGTACTGGGATGGTTCTAGTGGGGGTTGGTGATGGTGGGGTGGGGACTCAAGGGATGACAAGGGAGGCAGAGAGTTTGTGGGCGAGTTCAAGATCAGTTTCTTCTTCAGAGATTTCCCTAGTGAGTTCGTTGGGGTCCTCAGTAGGGGAGGGTTCCCTTCTGGAAGAGGAGGATTTTTCTGAGGGTGACGGTTCAGGGTTATGAGGTTTTCCCCAGCGGGGATCTGTGGGAGGTTGTCGAGAAATGGTGGCAGCAAAGGATGATGCTTGCTGCTAAAATGGAAGCTAGTTCTTTTGTTACGCTTGGCCTGGGTAAGGACAAGCATATCCTCAAAGGTGCGAGTGACTGAGGGTGCGCGCTGCAGGCGTTTCCCCTTCTACTGCAGAGAAGGATGGTTCATGGTTGCCTTTGAGTTCTAAGGCTACTTCCTGCTATAACAGGTGGTTGGGAAGTCTTAGGGGTGAAGCTAGAGAGCGTGAACTGAGTGTATTGAATGAGGGCTCGAGGTGAGAGTCGAGGAGAACTAGCTTAAGGAATACAGGAGCAGGTATTCGAGTTTAAGTAGTTCAAGGTGAAGAGTATATAAAAGGGAATATAAAGACAAGGCTATGGAAAGGTAAAGGTTGTGGACGGAGATGAAAGGGAAGTTTGCTGTGGACAGCGAAGGAGCGAAGGGGAAGTCAAGGAGGCTATAGTAGCTATGCTGGGGGATCGGATCACGAAGCTATATGAGAGAATAGCTTTGGGAGAGATAAGTCCAAAAAGGAAAAGAAAAGGTAGTAACCAAGGATGTACAGACGAAAGTCAGGATAAGTTGTAACATTACCCCTCTGCTATCTCTGAACTCTGTTCAGAATTGATCTTAGTCGAATGCAGCGGGGGATCCGGTGATGTTAGAGTATCCTACCGCGTCCAGAACATCTTCTCCAGGGTCACTGTACCATTCTGGGGTGCTGGAATGACGGGGAGCACGTCGGTGGGAATGACGAGAGGTGCGAGAGCGTTGGGAAGAAGCAGAGGAAGAAGATGATGTGGGATTGGTAGGTCATCGATGAAGTGGACAGTGGGATTGGATGTGGCCTGGTTCCCATCATTGACAGGAAGGGCATTGATAGATCGGACAGTCGATCCTTTTGTGGCCAAGGCGTCAGCAGTGGTAGCAGGCTTCTCTGTAACAAGGGTGTGAAGGGGCTAGGGGTAGGCGTCCGGCGGTCCCTTCCCAGTGTGCCTCCATCCTTTGGAGGGCTCATTCTTCTTCGCTCGCTAGTGGGGAGGAAGATGTGGAGGGCATCGAGGTAGTGGTTGGTACAGGGAGGTTGTGGGTGAATGCAAGTTCTCGGACATAGCGATCAACGTCTGTAAGGAACTCGCCGAAGTGGAGTTGGAAGGTGAGTATATGTAGGTCTCCTTGTAGGTTCTTCTGCAGTTCCTCAATCATTCGGAACGTGATGGAGTCAGGGGAGAGGCGTAAGATTTGTTTAAGGATATCTAGGTGGTTGGACTCAAGGTAAGCCCTATAGAGAGCGAGGAAAGAAGACCCCATATCGAGGTGGGCATCGATGGGGCTAGCCATCCGGGAATCTGTGATGTACCCTCGGAGGTTTTGGATGTAATGCTGAGTGGGGTAGTTGGAGTGTAGATTGAGGGCATGGTCAGGTAGGTCCACCGAAAGGACTGGAGCAGGGTGGGGGAGAGGTTCTGGTTCAGGGAGTTCGTCATCTGCCCATCCAGGGGTGGCTACATTCGAAGGGGGTTCAGAAGCCGTTGAAGTAGAAAGCGAAGAAATAGCAGAAATATCCAAAATAGAAGGAGTTGGTTGGTAAGGTGGAGAATTATAACTAGACTCAGGGAGGTCGGAGCAGGAGACATTTAGGGACGAAGAACCCAAAGGCGAGGAAAGGCTTAATAGTGGTATATGCAGTAGGAGAGTTTGCAGAAGCAAGAGTGTTTTCGACTGTGGCTAGGGAGGATATTGTATCGTCAGCAGAACTGGGCTTGGTACTGGGTGAGGTTGATAGCAGAGAGAAAACGGTCGATAGTGATATTGATGGATTCAATGCTTGGGGAGGAGCGAGGTTGGTGGGAGTTCATTGGGGGAGAAGGTCGAGGGGTGTCATCTTTTATATTCTCAGAGGAGTGTTTGTGAATGTTTGAGGTTCTTTTCTGGAACCCAGGAGTCTTCTTCAGTGGAGTACCCTTTCCATCGGATCAGGAAGCGTTGGTTGGTCGGGGTTCCCTTGTGTTTTAATATCCGTTCAATTTCATATTCCTCTTCTCCTTCTATAAGATCTGGAGGTGGAGCTGGGAAGTTTTGTCCATGGATGGGGTTCTCGTGGTAGGGAGATAAGAGGGAAGCATGGAAGACTGGGTGGAGCTTCCATGTTTGAGGAAGGCGGAGTTTATAAGATAAGGGGGATAGGACCTGGGTGATAATGAAGGGTCCTTCTCTTTTGGGGGCGAATTTTGGGTTGGTGATATGTCATTTGAGGTTTCAGGCTTCTAACCAGACTTTATCCCCTTTTCTGAAGGGGGTGAATTTCCCTCGAATGCGGGAGGCCATTACTTGTTGAGCCAATTCATGGGCTGCAAGGGCCTCGTCTCAGGCGGCAGAGAGGGCTTTTAGATGGGTTTCGATTGCAGGAATGTCGGAGGAAGGGAGGATGAAAGGTAGGGCATGGGGTTCATAGCCCATCATGAGAAAGAACGAAGATTTGCTGGTGACGGAGTGAGGTCGGTGATTGTGGGCAAATTCTGCATGGGAGATGGAGTTTGCCCAGGAGGTGGGGTTTGCTCCGCAGAAGATTCGCAGATATGTTTCTACTTCTTGGTTTACTCATTCAGTTTCTCCGTCAGATTGAGGGTGGTAGGCTGTGGAGAGGGAGATGTCATAATTCAGGAGCTTTCCTAGTTCTTTGGCAAAGTTCGAGGTGAATTGGGGGCCTCGATCGGAGATGATTTTGTTGTAGAGTCTGAATTGGAGGTAGACCTTATGAAAGAAAAGGGTGGCTACTCCTTCTGTGGTGATCGTTTTCTTGGTAGGGCATAAAATTACCCCCTTTGTAAGGCCGTGGTCCACCATGACCAATAAGGTATTGAAACCCGAAGATTTGGGGAGGTCAGTGATAAGATCACAGGAGACTTGTTGGAAAGGACAAGAACAGGAGGAGCGGATGGGGGCGAGTGGGGGTGCGGTAGGATGGGTGTTGGTCTTGTTCTGTTGACATTGAGCGCATCCTTCAACATATTTTTGGATGAAGTGGGCGAGTCTAGGCCACCAGAATTCCGAGGTGACCAGTTGTCTGGTTTTGAGTATTCCAGGGTGGCCGGCTGTTTCATGGTCATGACAGCGGTGTAGGATAGTTCGTCGGAGGGTTTCGTTGGGGGGGATGTAGATGCGGCCTTTGAAGGTCAACAGTCCATCAGTTTGCTGCCAGTTGCTGAGGCGAGAGCAAAGGGAGGGGGGAATATCTGTATTAATGGCCTGAAGGGTGGTGAGCATCAGGGGGTCATCCTTGGTAGCGGTTTTAACGTGTTTGGCAAGGGTGGCATCAATGATGTTGATGAAGAGAGATGGAGGGAGGAGCGTGATTCCAGTGTTGTCTTCTTCTGTGGTGGGTAGGAGATCAGGTCGTTGAGAGAGGGCATCGGGTCTGGAGAGTAGTTTTCCAGCGACATGTACAATGCGAAGATCAAAATCTGCTAGGTTGAGAAGCCATCTTGCTTGTCTTTGGTTTAAGTGTTGTGCTTGGCGGAAGTAGGTGAGATTTTTGTGGTCGGTGAATACTTGGACTGGGTAAGAGGACCCTTGAAGGTAGTGTCGCCATGCTTTAAGGGCTTTGATTATGGCGAGTAGTTCTCGATCGTAGATGTCATAGTTCCGTTCTGCGGAGAGAAAGGTCTGGGAGAGGTAGCAGCAGGGGTGCCATTCACTGTTGCTGTCGGTTTGTAGGAGAATGGCGCCGGATGCCCACTTGGAGGCGTCAGTGGTGATGGCAAAGGGTTGAGAGGGGTCGGGGAGCTGGAGGACTGGTTTTCGTAAGAAGAGTGTTTTCAAGGCTTCGAAGGCTTTGAGACAAGAGGGGGTCCAGTTCCATGGGTGATTCTTACGAGTTAGGTCTAGGAGCAGTTTTGCTATGGTGGAGAAGTCTGGGACAAATCTTCGGTAGAAGTTGGCGAACCCTAGGAATGATTGGACATCTCGTACTCAAGAGGGGGTTGGCCAGGAAGCGATCCCATCCAGTTTGACTGGGTCCATGGCGACCTTCCCAGGGGAGATGATAGTCCCAAGGAATTCTACCTTGGTGGTTGTGAAGTTACACTTTTCTAACTTTAGGTGAAGGTCCAATTCCTTCATTCGCTGGAGAACTTTTTTGGTGCGTTCCTCATGGGTGGTTGGGTTGGGGAAAAAGATCAGGAGGTCATCCATGTAGATGACCAACCATCCTTTGGCTATCATATCTCGGAAGGAGTCATTCATGAATTGTTGGAAGGTGGCTGGGGAGTTGGTGAGCCTGAAGAACATGACAGTTGGTTCGTAAAGTCCTCGATGGGTGATGAAGGCTGCTTTCCACTGATGTCCGTCTTTGATTTGGATGTTGTTGTACCCCCATCGTACATCGAATTTGGTGAACACCTTGGCTCCCTGTAATTTGTCCATTAAATCAGAGATGAGGGGGAGAGGGTATCCGTCTCAGACAGTGTGTTCATTGAGGTATCTGTAGTCCTGGCAGGGACGAAGTTTTCCATCCTTCTTCTTGACGAAGAAGAAGGGGGATGCTTGGGGAGAGTTAGAGGGTCGGATCTTTCCTGCTTTGAGATTTTCATCTAGGAACTCATCCATGGCCATCCGCTCGTCAGGGGAGAGGGGGTAGACCTTTCCTATCTTTGGAGAGAAGGATTCGTCTAAATTGATTTCATGGTCATAGGGTCTGGTGGGTGGGAGGTGGTCAGTTGCCTCCTTCGAGAAGATCGAGGCAAAGTCTAGGTATTCAGGGGGAATAGTAGGCTTTGGTTTATCTTTTTCAGCTTGGATCATGAGCTTGGTGGCTGCGGTAAGCTTTGCTATCTGGGCAGAGGGTATATAGCGAGATCCACATCTGATTACTTGATGCATAGCTCGGTTTTCTAGGGTGTGTTGGGAGTAGAGGTGAGGGATGGATGGTCTGGGGTCATCGTCGAGGTCAAGGTATTTGAAGAGTTTTCCATCCCATACTGCGTCGATGTGGTGGTGTTTCAGAGGTGGTTCCCTTGGCTGGGGTTTGTGCATCTTGTGGCAGAGTTCGTCAATGGTGTACATGTCGAAGAGTTCCTTAGATTGGTCGGTATCTTCTCTGATGGAGAGGGTGTTGTTTCTCCAATTGATTGAGGGGTTGGTGGAGAAAAGCCAGGGTTGTCCAAGGATCACATTATCTCGTCCACAATTGATCAGGTAGAAGGTTACTTTGTGGGCGATCCCTTTGATGTTGACAAAGAGTTCACAGGAGAACTTGATGTCACCCATCTTGTTCAGAGAGTTGTCGGCGTTGTTGACATGGAGGGGTTCCTTTAGTCTGGTGGTAGGAAGGTGGTGTTTGCGGGCGAAATGCCAGTCGATGCAGGAGATTTCTGCCCCGCTGTTGATGAGGGCTTTGGAGTCGACAACTTTGAGGGTGTTTGAGAGTACAATGAGTTGAATGGGAATTCTCATTGTTTTGGTCTTTGTTGGTACAAGTACTCGAGCACAGGTAGCATTACTGGGAGGTCCTTGCATCGTTCGAGGCCTCCCTTTTAAAAACCCTTGCTAGGGACTGCAATTCTGATTCTTCGCACCGTTGCTGGTTCTTCTTCGTCATCCTCTACTTCTTTGAGCATAGGAATTCTTCTTCTACTTTCTGGATGCGAGGGATTTTCTTCGTCTGGGCGGAGGCTTTGCATTCCCTGCTTCCGTGTCCTGGTTTTCGGCATCTAAAGCAGAGTTTTTCTCGGATGCAGCGAAGTCTTTCCTCGGGGGTTAGCTTGGCAATCCTGATGACATCTACGTCCATGGCATTGGGGTCTCATTCCAGGTGGGGGCGTGGGTGAGGTGTGAAGGTAGGGTGGAAGGGAGTTTGGTAGGTTCGGGATTTCTCTATCGCTTTGGATTGTTCATCAGCATCCCATTCTCTAGAAGCTTTGTCGTACCATTCCTGGATGGTCTTTAGAGCGGGTCAAAGGCAATTGATGCTCCTCATGATCCAGGGGGGGAGCCCATGGGAGTAGTAGCCAATGAGGGCCGTATCTTCTGTGGTTCCTGCTTCAGCTACTTTAGTCTGAAATTCTGCAGTGTACTTGGCGAGAGAAGGTTCCCAAGATCCTCGGGTCTTTCCTGGTTTCATGCGAGTGGTGGAGAGCCAATGGGTGGCTGCACTCTCGACTCCCTTAAGTTTGAATGCTAGGAGGAATTTGTTGATGAAGGCTTTGAAGGTTCCAAAGGAGATGTTTGTTCCAGTTATTGTTTGTTTTCGGAAGGTGGATGCCCAGGCTAGTGCTGATCCTACTTTCATGAAGGATAAGGCAAAGGCGATCTTCCTTGAGTTGTCATTGTACACGTCCCTATTGATATAGAGATAGAATTGGACTGATCTGATCCATGATTCTGCTGTGTTTCGATTGCCATCATAGGCTTCTGGTTGTCTGAGGCAAAGTTCCACTGGTTTGGTGGTCATGGGTGGTGCTGTTAGGAGAGGTGGGATGGGAAGGGGTGGAATGGAGGCCAAAGAGGAGGTGTTAGGGATAGTGCGAAGGGCTCTTTGATAAGGGTGTACTGGGATGGTTCGAGTGGGGGTTGGTGATGGTGGGGTGGGGACTTGAGGGATGACAAGGGTTAGTTCATTGGAGTCCTCAGTAGGGGAGGGTTCCCTTCTAGAAGAGGAGGATCTTTCTGAGGGTGACAGTTTGGGGTTACGAGGTTTTCCCCAGCAGGTGAAACAACCCAAACCCCTAGGTTAGTAGACCGCTTGCTGGGATGTCCAAGCTTGCTGGACAGGGATTGTAGTAAGTGAACGCCCTAGACTTGTCTTGGGAGCAGCTTATGCTCCGAGTACTAGTGGGGACTGGGGAAGTATCCTCCTGCCTGCTTCAGGTGAGGAAATCCAAAGTGAACTAGACTGGGGTTACCAGGCTAGTACCTCTGGTATATATATCATCTATAATATTTACATATGTTGAGATCTAATCTATAGATCTGCTCTAGGTATAGTAAATGTCCTTGAGGTTACCATGAGTTGGCAGAGCCTCAGAATGGAAGCATAATGTATAGCC
>JBBPLR010001086.1:0-10217 GCA_038089915.1 Sutorius australiensis
TCCAACCCTGTAGCAACCACCACATGTAGCTTGTACCCTTGACCCTGCTTAGTCAGCACCATTCATTTAGCCTATATATTCCTTTCCCTTCCTAGTTGTATCTTTAGCTTGAATCTCCCTTCCCCCCCTGGCATTCTCTAGTTCCCCTAGTCTTCTCCCTATGGTACCATACCTGTGCCTAGGAATACCCATTGTCTGCCTTGTATCAATACAGTCCTCTCGTCTTGTCTCTTGGGCTTGACCTCGACTGCAAGGATCACCTTTGCCTAGACCCTAGAAAGTCCATCAGGTATCAAGTCCTGATTGCATCCCAACCCCAGTCTCCTTGAAGGGTAGCACAACTCACCTACCCGGTGGTTGTGTCGTAACAGGACTGAAAAGGTAAATGCTGTTTTCGGTGAATGTATAGTGGTGGGGAAGAGTTGGTTCTGAAGCAGCTGTAAATACTCTGGTTTGGAATCTTGGCACACACAACAGTTTACCAAGAGGAAATGTATTCCGGTCACATCCACAACAGTGAGATAATCTCCTCCCTTGGGCAGATGAAGATTATGAGGTATATGATCAGAGTCAAGGTCCTGCCATTCACTGTCATGATCAACCAGTGTTGGTGATCTTTGGGAGTCTTGTCCTGTGTCGTAACAAGTTGGACACCGAACTCCATTATGTCCAAGGTGTATCTCAAAGCCAGCCTGGTTGAGATATTGAAACCTCAGTCAGGAGAAGCTCTGATTCGGGAGAGAAGACATACCAATGTAAGGGAAGAATCCTCAAAGAAGAAGCCATTCCATTGCTGAACTCTATGAAATGGTGACTTTTTGTGTTCGGTCTGGCAACAATGGGTGCAGAACAAGGGCATCCCAAAGCAATCCGAGCATCGGTAAGTGCCATCGGCCTTGCACATCTTGCATATTCATGGTTCGGAAGGAGCTTCCATATCCAAGAGAACTTTCAGAAATTCCCTGGTGTGAGGAACCCATTCTGACAAATAATTATTGGACGTCTATGGAGCAATCATTGAACTGAATGTATTGAGCAGTCGGCACATGTCTTACATTCTTTGACTGAAGTCTCAATGGCAGTATTCTCCTATCATCCTCACCAAAGATATCTTGCCTGTTCATAAATAGATCAGTTACTGGCACTCATGGTCATCCATTAGTTATTCATACATTCCATCATCAAGATTCATATGTGGACTGGAAGGGAAGGACTCCCTTGGAGTGGATCGGTTGAATGCTGATGGCGATTTTCTGGGAGTTTTGCCTTCCACTCTTACAAACTTCACTTTCGGCCCTCCCTTTGTTTCTTTGGTGACAAATGTCATATGGGAAACATTCCCAACATTGATCTTTCTCTTGTAGCGACGATTGGACATAGTATGAGGAATTGGATGTGGTTAGTATCGCTCAGTTCTCAGTACATTTCCCTCTGCAGTCTGTCTGCAAGGGTTCCAATTTCAGATAGGAACTGATCGGATCAGATCATTGGAATCGGCTATCACCGGCTATTTAAGATTCTATACAATTCGGCCTAATATTACCTCGGGTATATTAGGTTCAACAAGCGTTCAGTGGACGCGATCTCGGTAATGATCAAAAAAGATGTGTGGCGTTGGCGTTATGCCCATATTCAGATCTGGTACGTAGGAACTAAATTGATTATGCCAAAGGGGAGGCAACTGCATTGTTGGAAAATTGAAGAACATTTTGACCAACCACAATGTCTGAAGCAGGAGACTATGCAGAAAGCATTTACCAAGATACAATCTACTATGGTTCTGATGGCGAGGAAGAATCTGATCTGGAAGGTGTGGAAGTTGGGTCCCATTCCGAACCCGAAGCTGAAATATTGAACTGGGAAGAAGAGCATGGAAGTTTGAAGGTGGACCGAAGTGGGATTCACAACCATGGTGACACCGAAGGTGAGATTAATCCATACTACTTTAGAAAAGGAACTGAGACAGAAGAGACAGAACAAAGACCGTCTGAGACTGGCGGACCCTCCACCGAAGATGTAGCTTCACCTGGCAACTCAAAGCAGGTTGACTCATCAAAGGGGGGTGAAAGTATGCTAGCATCTGCTCGAAAAATACTCGCGGAACGTTGGTCCCTTTGGAAGTTGGCAAAGGGAAAAAAACGAAAGTTGGTTTGGAAGGGAGTCGTTGAGGAGCTGAAGAAGATTCCGGAGCTGAAAAAGCTCGGTAAGATGGAGTTCGCCATTCAGGTGAAGGTGAGTATGGATTAGTATCCCATTTCCATGAACTATTCACTAAACTAGAATCCAGAAATATCTGGATTGGATGCATCAGCAAGGCAAGCTAGTGAAGAAGAAATGAGGTCTTGGGTATGGCAGGGTCTGGACGGCTCGGGCTGTCATTCAAGAGACTCATTGGTCACAGATTAAAGAAACAATCGAAAATAAGCACAAGGTGAAGGCTGGGTCGAAGGAGATGCTAAAGCACTACCAGCCGACCATGACCGAGCTAATCAAGAGCTTGAGCCACGAAGAGATCAAGAATGCCGAAAAAACAGCCGATGAATGGAATCAGCAAGGGGCTCCGACATCGGCGCAGAATCGGTAAGTTGTTTTCCTGATTTATCTGATTCCTCTAACACATTCGAAGGTTTGTGACTGGTGTTATCGCCAAAGTAATGAAGCAATTCACCTCGGACATGTGGAAACGGGGTGGAGTCCAGCTTGTGGTCTTGACTGGATTCAAGAATGAAAAGGATGAAGTATTTTCTAGTTGGTAAGCATCATATATGCTGGGCAAGAACCGTATCTAATTATCCGAAGCTTCGACTTCAATGACGAGATCAGAAATGGGCCGAAGTTTGAGGGTTTTGGTACCTTCCAGGGCACATGGGACCGATACCTCTCCAAATCCTTTCTTTCTGAAGCAGCGAAAAGCAGTGACCATGAGGCCAAGAATGTGGATGCAGACACCGATGCTGAGGGCCTCGGTGTGAAATCTAAAGCCAAGGGATCCCGCTCGCAAAATACAACATTGGCAATCAAAATGGTCAGTCAGGAAGATGGAACTATTTGGGTCCCCGATATTATGGGAAAAAGCTGAGGAGACCTTCAAGCGATAGTCTGAGGCTTTCTGACCGCCCATTACCATAGGTTATCATCTTCCCAGAATCTCACAACTAATCGAATTTTCCACAGGACGGGTGTGTAATAGCAAGACTGAAAGTACCATTCAAGCAGCTCGGTACTCATCAAGGCTGAATGTTTCGGGAAGAGTACTTACCGCTGAACTTTGTATTTGACTGTGACCCAAGTCATTTCAAAGTTGGGGCTGCCAAGGAGTTCCTTGAACATATCCGGAAGCGGCAAAAACAGTTTCCGAAGAACGTATTTCAATTTCACTACTGGTTGAATGCTCAAGGGGAGCTGGAACCACCTGTGTCGGCTGATGATCAACCCCCGACCAATTTCTTGGTAATGATGTCAAATGAAACTCGGAGTAGAGGGAAACAGCATGTGATACTACCCTCAAGTGATTCAGATTCAGATCGAAACTGCGGTATACATACACCCGATATACATTGCGCTAAGAAGCTTATTTTATCCTTTTAGATGGGTCAAACTCGGGAGATAACATGGATGCTCCTTCTGGTCCGTCTGGAGTGTTTTTGGCCCAAACCAGCAGAGGAATAGCCAAGATGTTGAAGACAACAAATATGGATAAGAAAGGCAAGGGAAAGGCAAGAGAAAACACACCCTTCCCCTTCACCGAGACATCCGATGCCGAGGCCAAGAAGGGAAACAGTGGACTAACCAATGTGTCCAAGGCCGAGAAGGATGATGTTCAGGGATTACAATGGAAGAAAAATGACCGGAATCTCGGTTTTCCTAATGGTCCTCCAACGAAGCCGAAACAAAGAGTCTGAGTGGCTGTCGATAAGGAGTCACACTGTGGTGATTCCTTCCATGGTTCTCATCATGCTTACCAGGAAGTCCCAGTGATAGATGCACCAGACCGAGGAATGGTTATTCTGCGGAAACCGCCCTGTGGGATAGATGTTCGACTGAAGCCGATTATTAAAAAGACAGGAAACCCACCGAATAATGGTAGATCGAAGCCGACGGCAAAATCCTCCGATAACCCTGCAAATGATGTTAGACCGAAGCTGAACATCCATCGGGCTAAGGGCAAGCCTAAACCAACTCTCAAAAGGGCCAAGGCTTCAAAACAAGATATGCCACAATAATATAACATTGAGTTTACCGAAAATAAATCGGTTATAGCAATTGATGATATGAGCAACAGATCAGATGTATCAATAGTCATAACGAAGCCACTGGTGCCAAAGGACTTTGGACCGAGGAAAGAAAAGAAATCAGAACATGATGATGATGATATTGGAGTTCATCCAACGCTATGGCAAGTATATCCTGAAAAGCCCACAAATGTTGTTACACAGGATAGAAGATCAAATCATAGGCAAGATTTGAGGGCAGAAGTTTGAAGAAAACAGGCCGATGAGCCCGATCTGGAATGGTCACCAAAGCCAATATCAGATGCAGGAATGAATGCGGGTGTGTTGCATGACTTATAATGATCACATGCATCTGAAATTATGCAATAGAGCTGATGACCCCACGTCATTCTTACAGGGCCAGAAAGGCCCCTTTGCCTCCTGATGCCGATGTTCAGAGCCCCGATGCAAAGCTGAACCGAAAGCAAAAGGTACAGACTGAGCTCTCTATGCCGGTTTCAAAAAAACCAAGGTCTAGATAGTTGTAAAATAGGTGTTCTTGATGTCACATAATTTGTTTCACACTCACATTTAAGTTGAAAAAGACTAGAATTTTAATATTGTTGAAGAAAAAAAAGTACTAAGTCCGAATAACAGTCCAAATGGCTGAGTATCTACAAGAGTCCGGTGTCCTTAAGCTACATGTCAGCATTTTTCCTCATCACCTGCAGTCCTTCGGCTGTTTTCTGATGCCTCCATCTCCAAAGCATCCACATCCATGGAAGTCGACTCATGGAGTTCCATTCTTGCGACTTCTGCGCATAAGAATGGACTCGGCCATTTGGTCCGAGGTGCTGAAATCCGAAGGGTAGGTGCAGGCGAGGTGGGAGTCCGACGAATGTCACTTCTACCCCAAGGCGTGTCATCCATGGCCATGTCTGCTTGAGGAGTTGTCAGCGGAGTGACTTCGGTGTTCTCGGGGGATGGGGTTTGCTGCTCTGCCACCTCAGGAGCTGGGGATGATGATGCATCTCGATAAGCATCGAGTGCGGCTAGACGGAGAGATGGGACCGAAATGGGGGGGAGGGGACTGGAGGGAATGGGTGGTGAAGTGCAAGGTGGGGCCGAAAAGGTGGGAAGACCACCGAGGGTAAGGGGAGCCAAAGTGCGAGGCGGCGCCGAAATGGTTGGGAGAGGACCGAGGGTAAGTGGAGCCGAAGTGCTAGGCAGTGCCGAAATGGTGGGGAGAGGACTGAAGGGAATGGGAGCCGAAGTCTGAGGAGGTGGGACTTGTGTCGGCATTGGGCTGTCTACCTGACTGGCATTCTCCACAGCACCGATCTCACCACCCTGATTTACTGGCCACTCCTGCTCTGAGGATGGCCCCGCCTGAGGTTCCGAGGTTTCTAAAGCCTGAGTAATGGCTCTCTCAAACGGATTTCGAATGTGAGATGACCAAGTCCATACCTGAGTTCCGGTTAGGCGTTCCATTTGCATCAGAACTTTCTGCAGAAGCTCGGTGCATGTCGCCAGAGATCCTTCTAATGTGTTGACCCGGTTCCGAAGCTTTATGTATTCTTGTTGCAGGCCTTCTGGATCGTTCAGGACCATGTAAGATTGTCGGGGTGGTACCTGAATCACAACGCTCAGCAGGGCTAAAATATGCAGATGTTAGCTAAACGCCCCCGAAATGAACTGCTACTTACCTTTCGTAGCACCTTTTGGTGGACCAGTCTTTAACACAGACCCCCCCACTGAATTCCCTTTGTTGGGCGGTTGTGGCTTAGCCCTTTTCGATGGCCGAGAGCCGGCCAAATCATTGGGATCGACCGAGGAGCTGGCCACCGATGTCAAAGTGGTAGGGATGGACTGCTCATGCTTCCCGGATGCGGGCCTTGACTGAGATCGAGCCTGCGAAGTCACCTTGCGTTTTCAGTCCTTTGCAGCAACCGAGTATTTTCGACCTTTGAAGAGGTTGCATTTTACTTTGCACACCCAGCAGTACATGCAGGTTTGGTTGGGATACCCTGTGCATTGGTCCTCGCGTCGTGCACATTGCGCACAGGGAGTTGGATTTTCTGGGGCCTCGTGAATATCTTCTTCTTTGATCACCTGGCGATCTGAGCGTGCTCGGCTAGGCCTGCATGACTTTCAGCCTTGGGATGGCCCATCTCATCTGATTTCCTCGGCCTTCACCTTGCATCAGATCAGGTGACCTCGACTTGATCTATCTTCGGATGTTTGCGGACTCTCATCGCTGTCACCTATTTTCTCCTTCTCCAATGCTACCTCGACCGCCTCCTGCTTTATCGGTTTGGACCCGGACTTATCTTCCATAGCCTTTGGTTCCATCTCTCACTTTTTCATAATTGGGCGTGGCCAAGGCCGAGGCTGGGTGTCGTTGTCGGTCGCCTTCCCTCTGCCCTTTCCCCCATCCTTCGCTGACCAAGGCTTGGTGTCTTCGTCCACCGCCTTCTCTTTTCCCTTTCCCTTTCCCTTTACCATGCGATGATCCACATCCTCATCAGCAAGACTCCCCTTCTCCTTTTCATTTCTGCCAGTTGCTGGGTCTCCCATGGTGATGTCGTTCGGGCCTGAATTGAGATCATGCACGACAGATTCATTCCTGCTTACCGAAGGTGGTGAAATGTCAGTATCAGCGGGAGCCAAGCTTGTGATCTTGGCCTGTGCTTCGTTTGTCTTCAACCATTCATGGTCGGGATTCGACTGGGTGTTTTCTTCAATAATCCGTGACCAGTTCGGCCACCTGCCCTGGCACCCAGCAAACTCCATGTCGCAAGCGATAACGGAGAGGGGGATCTGGTCGGCTCCTCCCGCGACTGCACGAATCTTCTCCTATGTTTCATCGTTAGTATGACCCAGAAGATTGTATGTTTTTGACTTACCAATTCACCCTTGATGATTTTAATGCACTCGTGCCAAACTACGGGTAGTTCGCTCCCGTTGATGGATGGATCAAAGACTTTCGAGCTGATGACGGATTGGATGGCATCAGTCGTCTCATCCACGATATGTTGCATTGGGTTTGTCATAGTGGTAAATGTGTTGCGCCAGATGATAGATGTTGGATGGCAAGAAAGGTCCCAGCGTTTCTGGGTTGAGGGTAATTCGGAGTTGCCTGATTCCCCGAACACGGGACTCCGACCCAGCTATTGTCCACAATTCATTTGCTGTAGTGACTGACAGCTATGTGGTAATCAAAAGTCTTTCTCACGGTTCGTCTTTCCACTGTCCCATGCATCAAAACAATGTTTCGCATCACCATCCTATGCATACCGAAATGGTAAAGACTCTCAGATTTGCAATCCCAGGTAAGTGGCTCACGAGTCTCAGCATCAAATAACCATCTAAAGTTATAAAGCAGAACCCTTTATATATAGATATGATCCTCCAGCTTCTTCAGAAGTGTCATGTTCTGAAGTGAGTTTGGACTCTCAACAATGAAACAATTTCGGTGAGTGGCATATTGCATGCTGTGAATTTGCCTCACCTACAGCTAGCTATTGCCGAATCTTCGGATGTATGACCAGCTAACGGCATACTGAAGCACAAGGGGGCCAATACGGATAAGGCCAAGTTCTTGGAGATGGAAAAGGCCGAATCTTGCCAGCCGTGGCGGGTTCAGATACCTCCTTCCAGTGAGGGTTTCACAAATATTATTGATTCAATTGTTTATGTTGAAACAGAGCACCACAAAAATTGTCCACGCATGCAAGCACGCAATCCATACCAGCGACCGCCGAACAATTTCCGTGGTGAGTATTGTGTTTCTATAACTTGCTGTTGCACCTCTGAGCAAGATATCCAGGCCAGCAAACTTCTTGGCCACGCTTACCCACCCCGACACCAGTTATGCTGAGCATGCCAGAGACCTCGTTGATGGTCAAATGCAAGATGGCACCTTGGTTCCATGGTCGAATGCGCACGCCACCTCCTTACAACTCCACATCTGATGGGCAACATTGGTCAGATCCAGTGACAGAAATGCCGAACCAGCCAGAAGCTGAGAATGCAAGATCAGGCTCTGGTCTCAATGCGCCAACTTGGTTCACAGGGTGTATCCGCATGCTGCCTCCATACGAATTGGTGCCCGAACATCGTTTGGGTGAAGATATTTCGACACCATTGCCATGTCGCCCTGTAATCCCACAGTTGGCATTGAATTCATGTCCAATGATACCTTCATGGTTTACTGGGCATATTCGGATGCCACCTCCATATGAGCCAATATCCGAAGACCAACCGGAACCTGCCGACGTCAGTAAGTCTTTCCCCACTCTTGGATACACAATCACTTACAGGCTCATAGTCATGTCCGATGTTTCTACGGATATATGCAGAGGTTCAGAGAGTTCCCCCATGGAGCCAAGGTCTTCATTTGCAGCTCATGAATGTTCGCCCTCACCATCACGTTTGCAATCCCCCTTTCCTCAGCCAAACGAAATCATCCGAGATGTGCGCGATCTGGACTGTGAAGATTACAGGCACCATCAATTAACCGTCATGTGATCTTTGCTTTACTCGGATCATAAGTCATATGTCTCTTTCCAAATTCATTCATTAATATATGCTTGTGTCACAGGTAAACTTAAAGATGATACTGAACGGCGAAACCTTGTTGCTGATGGAGTGGAAGTTGACGGAGTACCATCTTTCGGTGAGTGGAACAATATTTTATCACGGAATAACTTGGTAATAGCAGACCTAGTCTTCGGCAAGTTCGGCGAATTAACCTGTGACCGAGGGATGCATCCGAGCCGAGATCAGAGTCGCGACCCTCATATTCTAGCGGCCATTCAGGTGTCGGCTACAAAGTTCTTTTCGGCATCCACAAGGAGGGTCGAGTTGCTAAAAGAGCACATTGAATTGCTGGAGTTGCTGGAATCCTTGGAGAAGCTTCGGTAGTATCCATTTATCTTTGTGTTGTAAAGTACAGTAATCCATTTATCACGCTTGCGGAACTTGGTGCCATGGTCTTTATGTATACCTGATCAATCCGCTTGAGTTCGGTCACTATCCCTCACATTCATTATGGCCTCTTCTTTACTTGTTCTAGGTACCAACTACCCAGCTTGTGCCTCTACCTATATCTCTCGGTCTCGGTACCATCCACCTATGTCAGGCCTGTCAGCACTTCTCATTACTCCGTCTGTGTGGCAATCCCGCAGCCAAGGCCCACCTGTATCTCTCGGTCTCGGCAGTAACTCTCCCCTCTCTCGGTATCACCCTCTCACCTCGGGGCCGCGCATACCTTTCGGTCTCGGGTTCGGTCTGGTCTGCTTGCCTCGGGTCTGCCCAGACCTCTCCCTTTCCCTGCCATTAACCCAACTCAGGCCTGCATGTACCTCTAGTTTTCAGTTCCATCTTCTCATTTGGGGCCCACCCGCATCAATTGGTCTGTATTGCAATCCCAAAACCCCAGGCCAGCCCCTTCCTCTCGCTCTCCGTATCATCCACCCAGCTCAGGCCCACTTTTATCGCTCGCTCTAGGTATCACATACTCTCACCTCGGGACCGCCATATCTCTCGGTCCCTGTAGGATCCGCCCGTCTTGGGCCTGCTCCTAACCATCGCGCTCTCCACCATCCGCCTATCTTGGGCCTGCCTGTACTTATCGCGCTCCATACCATTTGCCCCTCTCAGGCCCGCCCGTATCTATCGCGCTCCGTACCATCCGCCCTGCTCGGGCCTGCCGGTACCTATCGCGCTCTGTACCATTTGACCCTCTCGGGCCTGCCCGTATCTATCGCGCTCTGTACCATCCGCCCCGCTCGGGCCTGCCCGTACCTATCGCGCTCCGTACCATCCACCCATCTCGGGCCTGCCCGTATCTATCGCGCTCCGTACCATCCACCCATCTCGGGCCTGCCCGTATCTATCGCGCTCCGTACCATCCGCCCCGCTCGGGCCTGCCCGCACCTATCGCACTCCGCATCACCCACCCATCTCGGGCCTGCCCGTGCCTATCGCGCTCCGTACCATTTG
>JBBPLR010001087.1:0-10201 GCA_038089915.1 Sutorius australiensis
TTACAACATGCTAGGGTCCAATATATGTAAGTAAAATATAAAGTCAAAAAACTGTCCAAATGAGTGATCATTTTGAAATGACTGCCATTTCATCAAATCTCAACCAAATCTCCTGAATATTGGATCAGTAGAAAGCCAAGAGTCAGTACTTTATTTCATATGCTCACATGTTAGGGTTAGGATTAAGATCTATTGAGCACTACTACATTTAATGAAAAACATGCAAACATCCAGACAGTTTTTTGAGCCACTGTAGATAGATCTATAGATTAGATCACAATATGTACACATAGATTGTGGACACTATATATACCCAAGGATTCTAGTTGGTGTTAGGCAATGACATGGGTATACCCCCAGGTATCAGTGGTTGTACCCATACCCATACCCAGGGACATAGGGTATGGTTGTGGGTTGGCAAAAGTGGACCCAGGATATGACCCATGGTGGGTCATACCCATGGGTACCTTGTATTCTAAGCAACAAAAAATGTAATCTAACTACAGCTTGATACTGTCCCAACCATTCTTGAGAGCTTCCTCATCACCCTCCACATCTTTCAGACTGACCACTGCTGATACATCCTCTGTCTTGACAAGGCTGAGTGAGCTCCAGGTTCCCAAGCAGAGTAGAGCACAAGATGACTGAGCCAAAAGACAGAAACACGTGTGCATAATAAGTAGATGACTGTGGCTGAATAGACATTCCACATCGACAGACATAGTTTAGAGAATCATTGTCACCTAACAGAACAATGAGGAAATTATAGATAACATACCAGGGATGCTCAAATAGTCCATTGCCATGTGGGACAGGCATGGATAGACAGCATGCTGCTCATACCACCATGCCAGAGCATCTGTGACATATTCAACATCAATATGAAGATAGCATTCCAACTCATCACCTAGATCAGACTGTTTGAATGGAGCTAGAGTGGCCATGTCATCGAAAATATTGTACTGAGTAATGTGAGTGGTACTACTACAATGGAAAGTGGTGAGTAACATACCTGTTTTGTCTCAAATCCCATTGGGTCATTGGCAGGGTGGTCAGGGCTGTCAATCTCCTCTGTAATGTACAAGTGCTGGAACACATTCCTGACAAGCCGCTTGGTGGTTTTGATCCAGTCACCTTCCTAGTTGGTGTTCTTGAAGTAAGTAAGCTTGTGTCATGGATGTAAGACTATAAATCAAGTACTTGTCAGTACATATATATCTTGTACTAATGATGCAATGACTTACCCATAGCAATTTGGTACACTTCAGAGCTGTCCCTAAGCTTGTAGTACTGGTTAAGTGTCTGCTTTGCCAGACTGACAGTGGTATGAATGGCAGGACTGTACTTGCAGTCAAGTGAGTATGTTGTAAGCTTTTGATCAATGAGATCCATGGCAGGAATGACCATGGTGAGGTTGGGCATGGAGCACGAGAAGAAGAGTATAGTGTCTTTGAGAATCTGCAGGCTTGTTTAGCTCAGAGTCACAGCCACAATACATGTTGCTTTGACATGCACCTTCAGCACATTGTGTAGCTGCTCTAACAACACCCACTCCCCATCATCCAACTTGTATTTTCTTAATCCTAGCACACGATCCTGGATCACATTGTCAACCACACTGAAATGTTTCAGCACATACTCCAACATATTCAACGTAGAGTTCCACTGAGTCAAAACATTGCATGGCAGGTTAGTGACATTCAGTTCCATTCCTCAAAGGACACTCTGCCAAGCCAGCAATAGCTTTGTGGTAGAATGGATAAGCTTAAATGCAAGTTTATGGATCTGTTAATATACCACAGTTCAATCAGAAACCCAATCAGAGAGAAGGTACGCTAGCCATGGTTTTACTTACCTTGACAAGTGCCAATCTGAGTGGCCCAATACATTCTAGCAATCCATGACATTCCTCATCACTCAACAATCCAACGTCATCAACAAGGCTGCTGATATTGTCATTCAATTCATCATCCATCTTGTCTTGTTCCGTGATGGTTATCAGGTCCTCATATTTGATTCCCTCACTCAGCTCCTCAAGTTCTTTCAGCAAGTGCATATCATCTGCACTCATGTTTTCATTTGTCACTGTTTTATCTTTCATATCAAAATTTCTGATCAGCACTTTGGCTACAAGATTCATGGTATGCAGGAAACATCATGTGTGTGTGGATGCTCCACCAAAGTCAGGCAGTGTGATATCCAACCGCTCAACCATCACATTGTTGTTCAAAATGTTATCACAGGTGATGCACAAGATCTATACCAACATAAGCAAAGCAATTGATGCTGTTTTTCCAACTGACCTTATCATCAATTAGAAATTCTTCTAGGACCTGGCAAAATGCAGCTGCAAGTTCTTTGCCCATGTGGGACTCAAGAAAGAGTTCAGACCAGCTTCTGCACATGATGGTATATATTGTTACCTTGGCCACCTCAACCACATCTAATGGAAAACTCAATGGTGCTC
This sequence comes from Sutorius australiensis, assembly GCA_038089915.1. Classification (NCBI taxonomy): domain Eukaryota; kingdom Fungi; phylum Basidiomycota; class Agaricomycetes; order Boletales; family Boletaceae; genus Sutorius; species Sutorius australiensis. The sequence goes on from JBBPLR010001087.1 coordinate 2,468, forward strand.
CCTTTAGTTCCAGGTGGACCACAAATGCAACGAGTGCATGATGGATTTGGTGCAGTCCAAGTGTCTGTCATGAAGTTTAATTTACTGTCATACTCCTGGTGAGTGTATTAGCACTGAGGTTTCAAGACACACATACTAATGAATACCTTTAACATCTTAGCTACCCTCACCTGAGTCCTTGCAAAAATGAGTCAAACATCTCATGAGATGGTCTTATCCAAAGGTATGTAGTACTTGGGTCTTCCAGTTTTCATCAAAGATTGAAAGCCACAATCAGTGATGATCGCAAATGGCTGCAGGCTCTCACACACCCATCTAACTATCTCCATCCTGAATACAATGTTATGATATATCTGAAACAACCCTAAGAGTACTAGGTTGTACTAGGCTTAGCGACTAAGAGAAGTATGGACTGAGTCATATCTTAGAAGAGGGGAACTCTCCAAGAGGACTTGACTGGGGATACCAGGCAAGATCCTTGGGTTTATATACAATTCTATTGTATGTACATGTTGTGGTTGTATCTAACGATCTACTATTCTATATAGATATATTGTTCTAGAACGTTCCAGGGCATAGGGTTAGCATACAGCCATAGGGCTGTGGATACATTGCCTTCAAGGCAGTGTGGAATGGAAGCAAACAGCCATGAGGCTGTGAGCAGAAATGAAGTGCACAGCATGGCACAGCCTTGCATAGCATGGAAATGAAAAGAAGCAAGGAAGCAAACCATGAGGTGAACTCTATTCATCTGAGTTTGAACCTTATAATATTGTACACATGACCAAACACTGAGTGTGGAAATGTGGACTTAGAATTGTAGCACATCGAGTGCTTAAGGGATGATGGGTGCTTAGAGGCCAATAGTCATTGTTAACGGGACATTGGGACATCTCCTCTTTCTTTTCCGATTAGATTTTATCTCAATCCCGATCTAATCTTGGATCTCAATTGTGATCTCACAGATCTGATCTCGTATCTAGATCCTTTAATTACCGTCACGCTTCCATTACGCTTCACTCTTCCATTCTCCCACCACCATGTGTACTACATGTGTCATCCATATTTAGCTGTACCCGTAACCCTAGCACAGCATGTGAGTAGTATAAGTAGCTTGACCAAGGACCTTACGCCCTTAGTCCTTTTATTCTATCCTCTTGCCTACAAACGTGTAGCCAAAGCTGACTGGTCCGCACAATGGTGTAAACCCAGTAACAGGCACTTTACGCCTATCTTTCTACAAGTCACTCGTCTCTTATGACCTAGCCTGTTTCAGTCATATGGATGGGAACATAGTGGCTTGAGTATTGTTATTGGGCATTGCAAACGCTTATGTAATAGGGGCAAAAAGTATACCACTGTAACAATATCAAGCATGATAGAAATGAGAGCTCACCTGGTCTCAGTGCAAGTATGCCATCTATGCAAGTAAGTAATCTTTCCTTTCCCTTTTCTTTCAAATGTCTCTGTGATTGACCCAGTGTGCAGGATACTACCAACAATATTTTCATGCACTTCGGTGGCATACTTGGCATCATTGGCAGCCTTCAAGTTATCCATACTCCAACACTTCCTGATGTGTTTGTGCATATTTCTAGTTGATCACACATCAGAGGTGTTGAGATATCTGTGCACAGTAACCCTACAGCTCCTTGCACAGCATTTGAAAATGTGCAAGCACCAACCACCAACATCTTCTATGGCTGGGATAGGGTTGAAAAGTGCCTAAATTGGTGAACTCCAGTCTTTCATCATGGATTCTAGAAACTAATGTAAGCAAATGTTTAGACATTGTTTTATATTTACCAAGTTCTTCCCTGGGACTCAGTTTCTCCAAGTCACTGTTTGACATCATATTGGTACCTTTTATGCTCTTGTCATCATGACTGATCAATATGGTCTCCCTATCAAGTGATTGATCCTCTTCCTTTTCATCTTTGCCAGTTTCAGTTTCAATATATTGATGCTTGTGAGAATTGTTGATATGCCAGCTTGACTGGTTCACATTGAAGCCATGATGTGACTTCTTTGTGGGAACAGTATCATTGTTTTTATGTTTCAAGGTAGACTTGCCTTTGAGAGCAGCTCTAGCTTTTTCTGTTAGCTTGGTAGCTCATTTCTTGGTGAACATGACTGAAGGTTGGACAGCCATGAAAATGTTTAGCTCAAGAACTTTATCCTAGAATGTAGCACTACATTGTAGAGAGCTACAACTCTCTAGGTTCATATCCTATGTTTTTACAGTGTTCCTCAAGCATCCATCCATAGTCCCAAGTCCATCCAAGGAGTATCTGGGCAACCTTATATACTTGGTACATGTCCGAGCCTCTTTCCAATGTTTTCTGCTTATCCAATTGGTCCAGATTCCCTCCAGATGCGATGCAGATACCCTTCCAGGGTTTGGACTAGTGGTTTTCACTTTGAAACCAGTTGGACTATTACTTTGTCCTTCGTGGACATTCTCATGTGTTTCAACACCCCTTTTTGGTTACTTTACATGTGCTACACTGTCTCTATAGCCACAGTCCTGGGCATACCCAGACTATAAAGTCTGTAGGATGGCTAGTTTTGAATAACTAAGTCTCTCTTTGCACACGAAATCACTCAGATTTCATTCTAAGTCACTCAGCATTGATTGCACCTGGATATACTCATTATCTGGACCACTTTGCTCTCATATTGCTCTCATCTGGACTTCATTCTCCTCCAGAAACTTGCCCTCTTTTCCCAGAACCCTTCTGGTCATCGTTCTTGGCTGGATTGGCTTCCTAAAAACACTATTCATTGTAGCAAACCCTTTTCAACACACAGCCTTACCCTCAGAACCCTAGGGATGGACATATCCACCCTACCTCACACCCACCTGACCTTAACATTCTACAGTGTGTCAGGTATTAAGGTTTGTGATGAATGCTATGTAATTCTGGATTGATAGTTATGATGATATGTCATACACTGTGACACATGACCACATACCCACCCATGCCCATAGTATATACAGTGGCTCAAAAAAGTGTCCCAATGTTGGGTCATTTTGGAAAGATTTGATATTTGTGAGAGAAGTAGAGTAAATTAGCCTTAGCTTCTGCAGGGTTTCTGATAGTCCTAACCCTTGCCTTGATACTGAGAGTTTGGTCATGTGATTTGATAGCCATGGCATGGAGATATAACCATTTTAAAATGATGTGTCATTGGGACACTTATTTGAGTGACATTTCCATGGCATAGTTTTAGTATTTAGTATGCCCTCTCTTTGCTTTTACCACTGCCTCCAGTCTCCTAGGCATGCTTTCTATCAGTCTTTGACATTCCTCAACCTCTATCTTTCCCCAGTCCACTACAATTCTCTCCCAAAGTTCCCAAACTCCTCTAGATGGTGTTCTATAGGAATTGAACTTCTTTTTGAGGATTTGCCAAAGGTGTTCAATAGGATTAAGGTCTGGAGATTGGGCTGGCCAGTCAAGAACCTTGATCCCTTCAGAGTTAAGCCAATTCCTAGCTGTTTTGGATGAATGCTTGGGATCATTATCTTGTTGAAAGATTATATTCTCTTTAGGAATCCCTGAATACTTCATGCTCTCAAGCAAATTCTCCTCCAAAATGAAGACATATTGCTTAGCATTCATAATGCCCTCTACCTCAGCAAGGATCCCCACTCCATTCCAACCCATGCATCCCCAAACCATCAAGAAATCACCTCCAAACTTGGCTGTTCCTTGTACCTCCTTTTCCAGTAGTGGTTTTCCTACCTCTTTCCACACATATTTCCTTCCATCTGACCCAATTCTATTGATCTTGGTCTCATCTGACCAAATGACCCTTGTCCAGTCCTCCACAGTCCAGTTTTGATGCTTGAGAGCAAAGTCTAGTCTCTGCTTTCTATGCTTGGCAGAAAGTATTGGCTTCTTCTTCTTGACTACAACCTTCAGGGATGCAGACCTGAGTACATTGTGAATGGTTTGGGAAGAAACAGGAGAGGAGAGAGCAGAATTGATGATATGGGCAGCTTGAACAGCATTCTCAGCCTTTCCAGAGGTAATACTGGAAACAATCCTCCTTTTATCAGTAGAGGAAAGCTTGGAAGGGCATCCTAGCTTGATATTCTCCTTGTTTGGATGGGTTTCCTTGATGACCCTGGCCACAGTGGATTTTCCCAGACCAGTTTTGGAAGAGATTTGGCAAGCAGAGAGGCCAGATTCAGAGAGAACAAGGATATTAGCTCTAGTAGGTGCAGGAATGGATTTCATGGTGAGTGAAGTTGGCTGGGGTGGGGTTCCTGCTATTTATATTGCTTAGGATTACATAATATACATAAGCGAACAGGGTTGAAGTATAATATCCATCAGAAGCTTATGTTATTTACTAAATAATAGTTGACAGCATCAGGGTCAAATAAGTGTCCCAATGACACATCATTTTAAAATGGTTATATCTTCATGCCATGACAACCAAATCACATGATCAAATTCTCAGTATCAGGGTAAGGGTTAGGGCTATCATGGACCCTGCAGGAGTGTGAGCTAATTCCTTCAGGCTCTCTCACAAATGCCAAGTCTTTCCATAATGACCTAACATTGGGACACTTTTTTGAGCCACTGTACATCAAAAACACAAATCCCAGATCACAACATTTTTGTCCACAATATGCAGCCTACATGAGAGATCAACATGAAGATAAAGATCTCACCGCATCAGGATGATAAGACATGGCATATGGCAGAAGCACTCCTTGACAGCAGAGCCAATGCTGTATTCATTGACATCACATGGGTGAAGAAGAACAGGATTCCCCTATTACCACTTAAACAACCAATCCCTATCTACAATGTGGATGGAACCAAGAACTTGGCTGGCTCTATTACACATGCTGCTGATATCATTATAGATTTCAAAGGACATCGGGAACGCCTCACCACAGAAGCCACAGATCTTGGCAAGAACAATTTCATACTAGGATATTCCTGGCTGAAGCACCATAATCCCAATATTGACTGGAGCATGGGCACAGTATGACTAACCTGTTGCCCACACCACTGCCACACCTTGCAAGACAAGGCCCTCTTCCTCTGCATCCTTGAAAAGGAAGAGCAAGATATTCAGTACCAGGTGTATGAAACCATCCATGCCCTAGAGGAAAAGAAGCCAAAGGTGGATGAACCTAAGGAAACTGCCAAAGGGCTAGTCCCAAAGCAGTATCACGAATTTATTGATGTGTTCCACAAGAAAGAATCAGAATGGATTCCCCTTCGAAAGCCATGGGATCATACCATCGATCTGAAGGACATGTACAAGCCAAAGAAGGGTAGATTGATTCCCCTATCCCCTATAGAATGTGAGGAAGTTTCTGCATTCATAGACAACCAATTACAAAAGGGCTACATCCGACCCTCTAAATCGGAACAGACCTCCCCAGTATTCTTTGTCCCAAAGAAGGATGGAAAGAAATGGATGGTCCAAGATTATTGTTATCTCAACAAGTACACGGTGAAGAACAATTACCCACTGCTGTTGATCTCCCAGCTTGTAGACCAACTAAAGGGAGCTAAACTATTCACAAAGATGGACCTTTGATGGGGTTACAATAATGTCCACATCAAAGAAGGAGATGAATGGAAAGCTGCCTTTGTATGTCACAGAGGTGCCTTCAAACCCATCGTTATGTATTTTGGCCTATGCAACTCCCTGGCCACATTCCAAATGATGGTCAATGACATATTTGCTGATATGGAAGACGTCATCATTGTTTACATTGATGACATTATGATATTCACCAAAACGGATGACCAAGCCAAATATGACAAGATTGTGCTGGAGGTCTTGCACTGTCTAAAAGAAAATGACTTATTTGTCAAACCGGAGAAATACTCCTTCTCTGTAAAAGAAGTAGAATTCCTTGGAATGACCATGGGACAAGATGGCATCAAGATGGACACAGACAAGGTCAACACCATCCTTGACTGGCCAAACCCCACTACTATCAAGCATGTTCACTCATTCCTGGGCTTAGCCAACTTTTACTGGAGATTCATCAAAGACTACTCCCAGATGGCATGTCCCCTGAATGACCTCCTAAAAGGAGACATCAAGTTCCATTGGGAAGAACCCCAACAACAAGCATTTGACACGCTCAAACACACCTTTACCACTGCACCGGTTCTTGCATACCCCAACAATGACTGTAAATTCAGGGTTGAAACCGATGCTTCGGATTACACCATGGGAGCAGTGCTCTCCATTCAGAAAAATGATAAATGGCACCCAGTTGCCTTCACATCTCACTCCATGACACCCATGGAGTGGAACTACCCTGTATGCGATAAGGAAATGCTGAGCATTATCCATGCATTGGAAATATGGTGCCACTATCTAGAAGGTGCACAACAATTTGAGGTTTGGAATGACCATGCCAACCTCACCTAGTTCATGCAGGCACAGAACCTTAATCAATGACAGGCATGTTGGGCACAATATCTTACGTGCTTCAACTACCTCTTCTGCTACAAGCCTGGAGCTACGAATACAAAGGCTGACACACTTAGCTACCACCCTGATCATGCCCAAGGAGTCAACAACAACAAGGGCATTGTTCTTATTGACCCCAGACAAATCCAGGCCATCCCCTCACAGGAGCATGTCCAGATCCAGGATGATGGGGATAACCTTCTCACGCTCATAAGGGCTAAGATCGCCCTAATGCATGAATCCACAGTTCGCAAAGTATGCAAACAACACACCTCTGCCCATATCAAAGACAGGCTTATCTACACTCATAATCAGATCTTTGTCCCAAACAACCCAGATCTTCATCTCAAGGTCCTAGAGATCACCCATGATTCACCTACTGCAGGCCACCCCAGGTATGACAAGACCCTCAAACTTGTCAAATGCTTCTACATTTGGCCTCACCTTGCCAAATACATTAAAGATTATGTCACTTGATGTGACAAATGTGCATGCATGAAGGGCTCTAACCATCCTCCCTATGGAGAACTACAACCCCTTCCTGTCCCTAAAGGACCTTGGCAGGACATTACCTGTGACTTCACCACTGACCTACCTGAATCATCTGGATATGACTCCATTATGGTAGTTGTTGACCACTTCTCTAAAGAAGCATGCTTCATTCCATGCATGAAGAATGTTACCATGCTAGATGAAACAACCCAAACCCCTAGGCCAGTAGGCCACTTGCTGGGATGTCCAAGCTTGCTGGACAAGAGTTTGAAGCAAGTACACAATGAAACAACCCAAAACCTAGGGGGCGTAGTAGCCCCTGAGTCGTTAATGAACTCTTAGCTAGATCCTGTGTCAGGTATCTACCGTCTAGGTAGATGGATAGGACTTTTGTGAGTCAAGGGCGGAGTATGCCTGAGTGCTCACCTGAAGCTTTGGGAAAGACTTCAAGGTGAACTAGACTGGAGGACGTCCAGTGTAGTCGCCTTGCTTTATATACCATCTACTCTATGTACACCCATGTACTGTAGATCTAATAGATATACTAGTAGTCCGTATGATAAATAGTAAATCGGAGATACGGTCTAAGGGTTCATGAATAGGAATGGAAGGGGGTATAACATGCGTGCAACGCATGTAGAATGGAAGCATACACATAGCCATCGAGGCAATGTGGAATGGAAGTGAGTACATGCACATAGCACATGCGATCATGGTCAGAGGGTAATAGCCCCTGAGCATATGTGTGAGATTGGATCGCAGATCCAATCGTGAACTCTA
>JBBPLR010001088.1:0-10201 GCA_038089915.1 Sutorius australiensis
TCTCGCGTTTCGTAGATGTAAAGACGCTTCAAATCGCACGTCGCGTTTTCCTCGAGGAAAACTTGAAACTCGTTGGCGCGCTTGAGAGGCTCGGCACCCGTGCCCGTCCTATCACCTCTGGTGTTTTTACGGCTACTGCCCTCGATTCCAGCAAGTACGGCCTGGTTGGCAAGATTACGAGGGTTGACAAACGGCCTATTGAAGCCTCGATCCGTGCCGGTGCACTGCCAATCTTGTACAGTCTCGCTGAGAGCACCGACGGGCAGATTCTTAACGTCAATGCAGACGTTGCCGCAGGAGAGCTCGCTAAAGAGCTCGAACCCATGAAAATCGTATTCATCAACGAAAAGGGTGGCTTGTACCACGGCGTTACGGGAGAGAAGCTAGATGTGATCAACCTAGATGAGGTGCGTCCGATCTCGGAGTCTCTTCAGAATATTCTAATCGCAGTTGGCGCAGGAATACGACCAGCTCATGAAGGAACCTTGGGTCAAATACGGTACAAAGCTCAAGTTGCGGGAGTTTAAAGAGCTGTTGGATGTCCTCCCCCGCTCCTCCTCTGTTGCAGTCATCTCTGCCGCCAATCTTCAGCGAGAGCTCTTCACCGATTCTGGCGCTGGTACCCTCATTCGCCGAGGATACAAGCTCTTTAAACATCAAACCCTGGAAAGCATCGGGAAAGATCGACTTCGCCAGGTTATTTCTGAACGCGACGAGGGCGTCCGCTTGGGCAAAGATAGCGTCGCAGGGATCCTCTCTACACTCGAGAATGCCAAACTTGGAGAGTGGTCTATCTACGCTGACGAACCTCTCGATGCCGTTGCCATTGTATCCCACCCTGAAGGTCAGATACCGGTGCTGACGAAACTTCTTACATCTCGGGCTGGCATTCTCAACGCGGTCATCGACAACGTGTGGAATGCGGTGAAAAAAGATCATACAAGGCTCGTATGGACTGCGTCCATTTCTTCTCCTACCGCTCCTTCCTCTTTGGTTATGCATCAACCTGTTCAAGCCGAAGAGATGATGGATCGTTCCTGGCATTTCGATCGTGCAGATGGCTCCTTCACCCGCTCTGGCCGTTCCTTATATTGGTATGGTATCAGTGACGTCAATGAGGTGGAAAACGTCGTCAAGAGCCTTGAACAGAGCGGGCGAGTAGGAAGATCATACCTCCCGGTCGGTCCTGTGAAAACACAACTAGGTGGGAGCAGGGGCTACACTACACTAGCGCGTCGCCCTGGAGTTCCTGGCGGCGCCCGAGGATACGCCACCCATGCACCCGTGCCTTCTACGGAGCCGAAACGCGTTGCCCTCATTGGGGCACGGGGATACACCGGCCAGGCATTAACATCCCTATTGAACACGCATCCTTACCTTTCCCTTTCACATGTCTCTTCCCGTGTCCTCGAAGGATACCCACTGGAGGGGTACACCAAGTCTCCGATCACACACACGAACCTCTCTGCCGAGAATGTCGAACGGATGGAGAAGGAAGGCGAGGTTGATGCGTGGATAATGGCGCTTCCAAACGGGGTGTGCAAGCCTTTTGTGGACGCTATCGGGAAGGGCTCAAAGGAGAGACAAGGAGAGGGGAGCGTGATCGTGGACTTGAGTGCAGATTATCGGTTCGAGGATGGTTGGACATATGGATTGCCTGGTGAGGGACCGCTTTCTTCCCCTTCCCTGTAAATCAATGGTTTGGACTTTGTAATAACAAATCTTTCTCCTCATCCTCGTTCGCCGTTCACCCTTTAGAGTTGTACGGCCGCGACGATATTCGCGCCTCCAAGCGGATCTCAAACCCGGGCTGCTACGCCACTTCGACGCAGCTCCTCATCGCACCTCTCCTCCCGTACCTTGCCCCTCCTGCTTGGCCCACCGTGTTTGGTGTCTCGGGGTACAGCGGTGCCGGAACGATCACCCAACCAAGCGAGGGAGGTGGTCGCCCAGCGACGTTGCCCAAAGTGTCGCCGGAGAGCCTCGGGGGTGGTATCCGGCCATACTCGCTCACGGATCACATCCACGAGCGCGAAGCGGGATGGCACCTCTCTAAACTTCTCCCCGCCCCCGCTTCCGTCCTAGGCTCGAAGCCCCACATGCAACTCGCATTCATCCCGACCGTCGCTCCCTTCTTTAGCGGCATCCTTAGCACGCTCTCGTTCCCGCTCTCCACGTCGAAACTCAGCGCGAGCGATATCGCCTCGCTCTATGCGTCTTACTACGCTGGCGAGCGTCTCGTGCGCACCCAAAAGGGCGTGCCTGCATTGGGAGATGTGCAGGGGAAGCACGGGTGGGTCGTTGGTGGTGTACAGGTGCATAGCGGGCTCGAGCGTGTCGTCGTCGTTGGGGGATTGGATAATCTACTCAAGGGGGCGGCGACGCAGTGTTTGCAGGTGTGTTCCCACATACATCCTATGGCTCCTCCTTGTCTGACAATGTTGGCACAGAACTTGAACTTGGCGCTCGGGTACGATGAGTATGTAGGTTTCCCGGTGGAAGGGGACAGGGCATAGGTGCTAGAACGACTGTCTCTTGATCTCGAAGTACTGGGTCTGGTTTGCGAAGACTACTTGGATACTGGATGGGGTGATCCGTGTTAGTTCGAATGGTGGGACCTCACACAAACATGACGAAAATGTAACTATATCACATGTCAATCATGTACATATGTATCTGTGTAACCGCGTGAATCACTCAAGCAGATGCTTACTTGATTTGATGCTGGGCGTAATCAGTTTCTGGATTAGCTTCGCCGAGGTCGTAGCTAGTGGAACTCCAGGCAAGGCCATTGAGCGAAAAGCGCTGTTGGGGCTCCACTCCCCGGGGATGTTACCCGAGAGCCTTCGTTTGGTCGTTTCTGCATGGGACCTAGATCGATGTCGTTCCTGTCGACGAGTGTCACCATGGGGTGATGCCAGTGGATAATGGGTGCGAACGCCGGCTAGGCGAAAACCAGAACGAACACACCTAGAACCTGAGTGAAAATCTGTCAGCGCCTACCTTGATAGGCCAAGAATTGGAGTGGTCGTAGCGTAGGGTCGCAAGAGAATGACAGTTGGAGTATACGATCGGGATTATGGTGGTGCAGATCGAGAAAGCAGACGAAGAGAAGAACGATATGTGTTGGTCGCGCCAGATCTTGAGGCCTCTCAGGGAGTGGGGGTAGCATGACGGGGAGGGCATTAGAAAACGTACACCGAGGAATATCGTGGATTGCAAAATCATGTGGGAGATGGCAACCAATCAGACACTGTAAACGAGAGGCGAATTGTATCTAGTGAGTGGCGGTGACGATGGCTGGTTGATAGCGACATGATCAATTCTTTATGGGATAGACAGACGCACGTGCACGACACCCACACGCGGCCAGGACAAGGTATACCAAGTTGAAGAAAAACGTTATAGCCCAGACATCTTCTCACCAAAGACGGAAAACATACCAAGGGTAGAATGGCCTGAGCACACCGGTGGTGATAGCAACAGGGTTGGGCATGGACAATAGCTTGAGCGATACCGACGGTGGGGTGGGAGATCAAACAAGGTGGCTTGCCGGCTGGTATCGTGAGGCTTCGTAGGATGAGAGTATTTGTTGCGGTTAGGGGGAACAATATAAGTATACTGTCAGGGATATCTCTGCATGTAGCGTGATGGCTGCCAGTGACCTATTGTTTCGGTCCTTTCCTGATATGACGGTATTCAAGATGGACAGCTCGGGTAGCAGTATTGAGCCATAGGCTGACCAACGGGAGTTTCAGAGGGAAAAAAATTCTACGGTGAGCCATGTGCTTCAAAGATTGCATAACAGTACCATCTATATCTCTGCCAAAGGTGAGGGCGATGCTCAGAAGACATTTTGACACCAGCGCGTGCTCAGCTGACCTGACGAACCTGAAGCGGGGATGTTGATATTCTCCGCGGATTTACCTCGATCGTGCTCTCACCCGATAGTATATATTCCGTTGCTTGCAAGTGACCGGGGTTCATCCATGTTATTCTGATGATCCGGTGGGTGTTTATGCTGCCAATATCATGGGGATCCGTATGACGAGGTGATACGGGAACATACCTTGACGTGTAACAGAGCTTCTGTCACAGTATCACAGGCCTCTCATCTGTATGGCATCGTACCTCCTGAGTGCAAATGCTTACTGGCATGTAGGAGGTGATTGCAGTGCATGGTAGTACGCGTCAGTTTTGGTTCACTCCTGAAGAGCCTCTCTGGCTCAAATAGTCAGGTTAGCACAACGTCTTGGAATGTGACAAGTGAGAAATGCCAAATGGCTGTGAGTATTCTCGAATTTTCACAAGCTCTCATCGCCATACTGATGGGTCCAGATCAACCCCAGCCCCTTCCCATCCCAGGGTCAGGGGCCAGTCTGGGCCAGGCACTTGCACAAGAGTGACAAGACTCAACGCCCACTGTTTGCCGACAAAACAGACACGACTGAAAAAACAGCCTCTAGGGTCCAGACTGAGATAATGAGTTACCTGGTAGCTCATGATCCACAGGATATGCAATTTAATGGCAAGACGGCACACCAAGATGTTCATGGTATTTTTAATGGCCAGCCATCATCCATGGTGAGGCTGTCTAGAGTGTGCCATAATGGCAATTGTCTTGATTTTTTCTTTTGTTTCTGTGCATCTACCCACACCACTCATTTGGTCATCTGTTCTGACCGTCTGGTACTGGATGTGAGCCTGGTTCTCCTAGGACTCATCCGATCGTGTCTTCATGCCCCGAATCCAGCTTCTACATGTAAGTCCTCTCACACTATCGTGGCTGGAGCGGCAACACTATTTCTATGACAGGCATGGGAACGTTCGTGGGTGCCTCCATACTTCAACAGAATCCATCATGCACATACTAGGTGTTCCTGTAGCTGATAAATGTGAAACCTCCACTTACAACCCCCCAATGGAGGATTGTGTAAATAGGAAATTGAAAATCCGCACAGGATCCTTGGGATGGGGCATCATCCACAACATACCCCACAATAGCATGTGTGCTGTATCTATCCCATCTGTGTCCAGTATTTTGCCGCCCAACATGTTCCCTGAGTATCACGCTGTTAACGTCCAGAAAATTCTGAAGAAAATGTGGCGCCCTCATAGGTTATTCTTCTCCGGGAATGTGCAAGCAGTCCACATCCTGACCATAAAGCCATGTCATATTTGACATTTTCCGCAGAGTTGGCTCTGCTATTTCGCAACAGGATTTAGCATAGGGGCGAGGCGGAACAAATCCGTTACCTCCGTCCCTGTCCCAGGATACCAGCTGATGCGAGACTTTGTGGTACAAGGGAACCAAATGCAAATCAGCATGTTATTTGTCAATGATCTGGGAACAAATTCGTGACAGTCTAGTTCCGGGTTAATCAAAGGATCGAGCATTCTCATCTACGAGATGTACGTGCAGACTGATTTTCCCGCGGAACTTTCAGGGACAACATGCATTATTCGCGTAATTTTTGCAATGTTTGCTCTGTGCCTGGGAGCAGACCACTCAGTTGCGTCACCAGAGATGTATGACCTCACCATCAACGTATTTCCCCGCCTCTTTTGACAAAGGTTACCTCCCTTGTATACCCCCCACTTGGGCTCCCAGCGGCTATGCGAGGTAGGTGTCACAAGCGACCTCGTCTTTCGAACGAAACAATTGTGGGTCGGGGCTGTGGCATGTAGGACGGAGGACGGCATGGAACAAGGTATTAGGAAAAATTGCGAGTCTGCATCCACCGTCTGCTGATTATGAATGATAGATGCCTCTAACGTAAATGGGTAGAATACATGGGCGAGATCTTACATGTCTACGGTGCAGAAATTTGGTCCGAGGGTATCGAGAGATCCTCCATAGCTCTTGCAATCGACTCGTACAGGTAAACCACGCCGAAAATCAGGAAGAGTGTAGCTCCTCCAAAAGTAACTATGGGCAAGGGTGAGAAGAGAACGGCGCAACGTGGTACCCGAATACAAACCGTGTTTAACCGATAGTTTGTTTGAGATATACCCACCGGCTGTGACGGCCAGACCTGTACAAGCCGAGTGACCAATAATCGTCCCCAGAGTCACGAGATAGACGTTCTTAAAGAAAGGGCGCGTGAGTCTGTCCGTACCAACAGCAGGGTGTACCCACATGTGCTGCGCCGAGAGCGATGGTCGCAAACTGACTCCGATCGCCCCATTCTCCCAGGAACGTGAGTAGGAATGACTGGACGAAGACCGGTCCCAGGATGAGATTGCAAAAGTTGCGTGCCCCTTCTGCAATGTTGGATTTGGTCGTTTTTCGACTCGGGGGTGGCGGGGAGCGTGCTTCGCCTTCTTCCATACGCTCTAAAGGAATCGAGTGGTCGTTTGATCCCATCTCTGCAGCGTCAGACTCGATCTCCTCCTCCGCTTCTCGCATTTCCTCCTTAATCTTTCCAGTTCCGCTTTGCATCTCTCGCGCCTCCATCATCATTTTGGATCCGAAGACCAAGAAAAGCACTCCCGCGGCCACCTGAATCCATTCCTTGGGTATTAGGTTGGGGAGAAGGTGGCCCATCTCGGCAGAGAGTAGGGACATCAACAACAGGGAGGCGAAGGCACCTGCAAACACCACAAGACGGGGATGGCGCATCGCCAAAATTGCCGCAATGAGAAATGTTTTGTCGCCGATTTCTGAGAATATGATCATGAAGAACGAGCCTATGAGTGTCTTGGAGAGAGATTCCGTCCCATCGTCAACTGCAGCCATTGTACCCTGGGTGCAAACCTGGTCGGCAAAGCCCAAAAAACGACGTATGTTGTCAGACTTACCTCAGAGATGAGTTGAACGTCGCCGAACGACACGAAAAGTGAACGAGTTGCAGCGCTTCGTCGACGTACAGGAACAAATGTTTAACCGCCACCACGGTCCGAAAAAGAAATACATGTATGACTTGTACACGTGACACGTGTAACTCGTGTCTCTACAGGTACAGGTCATTTGACCACTCTTTATATTTCTCCGCTGTCTCTAACAAACTCTTCCCCTTCATACCAAGCACTCTTCTGTGGAGAGGGGTTTTCCAATTGAGACTCTCTCTCAAACGCAACACAGCCCTTTCGGGGGTCGTCATCGGAGCACCCGATTCAAGAAGAGTGCGACTCTTGAGGATGGTAACCTGTTTGCGAGCAGCTCAGGTACGTGGGGTGGTAAGGACATAAAAGTGATTTGTCCTACCTTGATGTTCCAGGCAGGATTTAACCCGATAGGAAGTGCTTCGGCCAATGCCTCGATGGCGGTTTTGTTGACGTGATTGAGCTGGAAGGGCACTAATGTCCGCAATGTGGGAAGCTTTGGATGTACATTCCGCATGACGCTTGAAGTAGCCTGCCGCATTGAGGTCTTTGAGGAGTCGCACGGCCTCTCGACTGACTAGTTTGCCGCCTCCAGAGCGTGTTCCGGTCTCAACCACCTGTCCTCAGGATGGAGTGCTGATTGAGAATAAAGATGGAGACAGCGCCGGGTAACTCTATTTGTTCCTATTCTGGTCAAACTGTACTTACCAGCCAAGCTCAGGTTTTCAGGACTCGCGACTCGGAGGTCATCAACTTCTTGTGGACAACTCGGCCATCTGCCCGTCAATCGGACCCGAAAATCTCGACCTTCTGGGTGAGGGAGTCAGGACTGCAATAAATGATCGATATTCGCCGGTTCCGAGCAGTGGCTGGAGATTTCAAAGTTCGATTCAAATCGTTGAGATGGACTTCTTGCCATTTACATCACGAAGAATATCTGATGATGAGATCAAGTCGAATCAGCAAGCCTAACGACAACGAAGACAGGTGGCGCAAAATCGCGAATCACGCTGGGTCCCGGTCCCGGACAGCCAGCAAACTGCTTCTTGGGGACCATGGAGAATCACCAGACGAGTGGAACCACGTGATCAGATCAGCGATTGCCCTTCCGTATACATCTCAAAACACCCTGCTGCGAAGTGGAAGGTGGAAGTGGTTCTTGCAATCGAGATGACTTCTTCGATCTGACACAAGCCCGCGCTTTGACGGCCGTGTGCGTGGTCAGAAAAAAGTCTCGGAGAATTAGTAGAGACATCGTGGAGCGCGTAGAGAATACAGTGAGAGGCGGAGGGTGAAGCGTTAGGTCAGAAAGTCAGTTTGTGGGTGGTTGTGATTCACGACAATGATCCCATGAAATGACTAAAGCACGCTGATGAACGAAGAGCTCGTCCAGGTGAGCTCCAAACGTTAAGTTCGACTGGGAAGTCGACTAACAGACTGTAGCATGTAGTGCACTGTGTACGGCAACAAGCAACGATCTGCAGGGAGAACGCATGACGGGCCGAGGCAAATGCAAGAGGAAAAATACAGATACGGTGGACAGGGCGACCCGAGCGGTGACCAGGACACAGGAGCGGACGACAGCACTAGCAGCATCAGCCAGGGTGCGTAGACGTAACTACACAAATCAGTCATGTAGACGTGCCGTTCTCGAGAACGCCCGTGCTGTGCTCCCTGTGCATACGAATGAGTGTGACACGGATAGGGTGTCTCGCAGACATACCTTTGTCTCTCGCGGATGGACAGCACCTGCAGCGACATTGTTTTTAGACGCGAGGAATACTACACCATGGCTGCTAGGAGACCGACTCACCTTGTTCTTAAACATTTTGACAAACGACCGCACCGTGCACAACAATTGCATCGGCGAGCACCGGTGCGCGACAGCTCTGAGAGGTGGTGAAGCGCTACTGACAATTGATACCAAACGATCGTCCTGGGCGTTGGCCATCTTCACGCTGTATCATAGGCAGCGATGTTCAGCACAAATGGAAAGCACGTTTTCAACGGGAACAAGGATGGGATTAAACGACGGCAACTCACGGATGGCCCGAAAGAGGTCGGAAAACAACGTGCATGACATATCCGTGTCTAACAATAGCAATTGGATGGTACGCAAGGCATGGAACGGGAGAACAGTGTGGGACGGAAAGTTGTGAAAAGATCGTCTAGCATGGAATACAGTGGACGTGTCTCTACGTAGTGTAGTCTTGTGACCTGATCACCTGACTACTTCACAAATGACGGTGTTCAGACATCGTTGTGATCCGTCCCACCATCATCACAGACCCCACAACATGCTTTCGACAACGACAGGCTCTGCGAACAATGCCTAGAAACATTTTTCTGGCCTTTGCGATTGCAATCTCGCGGTACCCGTTTCTCAGATTCCCCACATCCCAAGCCATTAGTGACGAAGTACTACGAGGTACGCCTCTAGGAACAGATCGAACGTCTCAGATCTCAGATTGTCAGTACAAGCTCATTCTAGCACCTAGCAGAAAGGCTGGTGAGAAAAGTGGGTGGTGAAAGAGACAAGTAACGCCTGGGAAGCATGTCGTTATCGGACGGTGGCGACGATGAGGACTCGAACCGTTCGAACATGTCGTTAAAGGGAGGACTAATGATTCGGTAGTACAAGGCTTATGTACTGTCAACGGGGCGGTCACTATAATACGGGGCCCTTGGTAGGATACAAATCATGGTTGCCGCTTTGTGAGTACTGTAACATACCCTTCGTACCACGGGTCTCATTTGTCCTTTATGCGGCGTAGGGGAATCTACGCTGTACGATACATGATGGGCCTTCAGAGAATGCGTGCCTTCAAATGGCCATGCAGGCGTTCGAGCGAATGTGACCCGACCGAACACGATAGCCTCCATAGTACTAGCCAAGGGTATCAGGGTTTAGAGGTCGGGGACTGATGTTGACATGTACCTCGTTCGCAGAGACCCAGCTGCCCACGTTCATCATCATCCTTGATATGTCACAAATCATTAGACACAGCACTTTGGTTGCTGTCTGTATCCCATTTAAAATCGACGACATGCCGACATTGACGTGTGGTTTTTAGTTGACGGGCCCTTGTGCGGGGTCCTAGATCCAGGACCTAAGTGCTCGGTATAAGCGGGTACAATACCTGATATACACTACATTTTACCTCTGTGTTTGAGTGGACCACATGCCTTGCTGCACTCTGGGTACTGCGAGTGACCAAGCTTCCAAGCCCTGTCCGTCTGATTGTCCGGGACGATATCATCCCGTTTTGCTTCTAGGCCTGCCCTAGAGCAAGAGGCTGTTCGCACCATATATAATGTATGATATGTTTCCTTCGAGTTGCTAGTGTGTTCTCGGGGGATTCCCTGTGGTCGATCA
>JBBPLR010001089.1:0-10186 GCA_038089915.1 Sutorius australiensis
GTGCTCAGGGCATAAGCTGCCCCCAAGTCAAGTCTAGGGCGTTTACTTGTCTCAATCCTTGTCCAGCAAGCTCGGACATCCCAGCAAGCGGTCTACTGACCTAGGGGTTGGGTTGTTTCAGAGGCTGGGTCCCTGAAAAAGTTTACGATGCAATTACTCACTCCCTTTTCCTCATTCATCTCTTGTCTTTGGATCAGGCTAACAATTTCATACCCCTAGACCTCACTCTACTGCCATGTCAAACCAACTCTCTACGCTTGTTCCAATCCTGAACGGAACCAACTACAAGCAATGGGCTCAAGCAATGGAGTCCTATCTCCGCTTTGCAGGTGTCTGGCAAACTGCCATGGTTTGCTCCATTCCTGATGACGAAGGAACCATTGACATGGAAATCTCTTGCTATGAGCGATGGTGCGATGACAACGACAAGGCACCCGGAGCCATTCGTCTTCAAGTTGAAAAGTCCCTAATCCCCAAGAGTTCTGACAATGAAAATGACAACCTTGCCAAGACTCTTTGGGACAAGCTCAAAGCCAAGTACACCACCACCACCGCTGCATCTGCTTACATAGAATTTTGCTCACTCCTCGACCTCAAAATACCCGAGAACAACCATCCTGCACCTGCCTTTGCTAAGTTTCACACCACTCTTTCACGATTGGAAGAGCTCTCATACCTGATCCCACACAAACTAGCCCATATGTTTGTTATAGCCAAACTCCCCAAGTACATGGAGTTCATTGGGCAGCTCCTCAATGCTGCCACCTCCACCACTCCAGGAACGACCACAGAGTCCCCTCCAGCACTTGAGGATTATGAACAACAGGTAACAGCTGCCTGGATCAAGTACGTCTCCACCTGCCCTGCGAGCAGCAAAAACTCGCACGGCAATCATCAGGCCAACAAGGTCAGTGCCATGAAGCACAAAGGGTCAGTGGACCCCAAATTCCGCTCACAGCAGCAGGGTGATCAACAATTGCAGCAGGGACAGCAGTCCCAACAAGGTGCTTCCTCTGGAAGCAATAACGGTAACTCAGGTAGCAGTGAGAAGAAAGAATCACCAAGGCAAACACTCCAAGGAAGGGGAGCAAAAACAGAAGGACCGCAAGGAGAAGCATGCAGCCAAACAAGCTGAGGTCCAAGCCTCCTTTGCTTTCGCCACCAGCCTTCACCCCCCTTCCTACACACCTGGTGATCAAATAACCATCTCTTCGCCCTCACCCACCTTTACCTCGCCCACGATTGACCCCCGCCTACTCTTGCAAATGCCTGGTGCGGCCCATTATGGTCCACCTGTGTTTCCACAGGTCCAGAACTCCCTGGATCTACTTTCTTGCATGGGCATCTCACCCTCCATCCAAACCATCCACAATGTGGACAAAGTTGCAAACCATGGCCTCGAGTACAGCTCGCACAGGCCAACCATCTCTCTCCCTCGTCACCGATCAAGGCAATCAGGTTCAATCCCATTCACCCTCACCTTTGACGATGACTTATTCGGAGTCAACCCAGTCCCAGGGCAATCAATTGGTGCCATCCCCTCTCTCTCCGCTCCTATGGAGATTGAGGAAGTTCATCCCTGTCATCACAGGCGAGTGGATGATATACCACTGCCACATCCAGTAACCGATTCCCTCCTGGAGAGGCTCAATTCCCTGCTGCCCCCACTCCCACTCACCATGCCGCCATCCCCTCCCCAGATTGCCACTCTGGAGGAGGTAGACACTATCTCCCTAGGAGGAGAAGAACATGACGAATGGCTGGATGAGTTCTACAAGATGCATGGGCTGGCACCTGAGGAAGACGAGTATGTCCCCACTTCTCTACTTGATCCCACTGACCTCGCTTTTGCACAGACTTATGATCTGTGGCGAGTAGATACCGTGTTGTGTCTTGTAGTAGATAGTTTAATGGACACAACTATCTCTCACCAAGCGAACTGTGTGAAATGTAAGGGAAAATCGAAAGAGAACGACGAGTACAGGACCCACTGGATCCTCAACTCAGGTGCTTCGGCATACTACACAGCAAACCTCAATGATTTTGTCGAGTATGTACCATACTCAGAACCCAGAAGTTGCGCTGTTGCCTCTGGAGAAGCACCCATTCTTGGTGAAGGCACCATCATCATTGAATATGATGGTCATCCTGTGCGCATATCGCCAGTGATTTATATGCCTTCCTGCAAAAGAAATCTTATTTCAATGGGATTATTACTAAAAGATCGTGCTGTACAGCTGCGAAATTACTATGGTCATATTGACCTTTACCACAGGAAGATGAAGCATGTCATCCTCTTCTTCCACCAGTACAATACTACAATGTATTGGATACACGCACCAGCTGTAAGGCAACAGCTTTGCCAAACTGCCAGCTCCATCAACACCATTGACTTTGATGTCATTCATAGGTGTCTTGGACATGCTTCTCGTAATGTGCTAAAAGCCGCACAGAAGCATCTATTGGACTTCCCAGAAATTAAAGTGCCTGAAAAAGCATAACTCTGTTCTGGTTGTGAGCTTGGAAAACAGCCCAACCGATCTTTTCCTCAAAGTGAGAAGCATGCCACTGCTCCCTTTGAACTAATTCACTCGGACTTAAAGTCCTATGAAGTAGTGTTGTACCATAAATACAAGTACGCCATCATCTTTTTTGACGATTTTACTTCCTTTGGGTGGGTCATCCTATTGAAATCAAAGGACCAGGCACTACACGCCTTCAAACAATTTGTCACAATGGTCAGAACACAGCACAATGCTGTGATCAAAGGCTTCTGCTCAGATGCTGGTGGAGAATTCAAATCACAAGCCTTCAAAGACTATCTTGCAGACAATGGCATCAACATGTTGCAATCAGCTCCCTATGCTCACCAGCAAAATGGACGCGCTGAATACTTCATCCAGACCTTGTCCGATAAATCACAGGTGATGCGTCTTCACACTTGCCTCCCTGATTCTTACTGGGAATTCTCAGTCAACCAAGCAGCGCACATCTATAATAGAACCCCTTTAGCACGCTTGAACTGGAAAACCCCCTATGAGCTGCTATACCACACTCTACCATCGGTAGGACACCTCCAAGTCTTCGGATGTGGCACCTATGTACATCTTGCCAATGAGATTCGAACAGGCAAGCTGCAGCCTAAATTGCAGCTAATGATTTATATTGGGGTGGCTCCCGGGTCCAATTCTAACTGGATCTTCATGAGACCTAACAATGCCATTTTCACTTCAGCACATGCCATCTTCAATGAGCATCTATTTCCAAAGTGCCCTGGCGCAAGGCCTCACCAGCCAATCAGTCGCCAACATGGAAATCCACCTCCCCATCCTAAGGAACATTACCGCCCTCAAGCTGAGTCGGACAGTTCTGATAAGGATGACACAGAAAGTGGAAGTGAAGATTCACATTTCCAACCCAGAAGGACTGCATCCCCTTGGAAATATGCAAGTCCCCCAAGTGCACCTACAACGAGTACTTCTCATCGCACACGATCCTCACCGATTCAACTGGAACAATCTAGGGAACAGGGAGCTGAAGATCTAGCCCACAGCTCTTCTGCATCAGAAAGTGAAGTGAAGCCTGCTCCACCCCTACCAATCACACCACCAAGAGCTCCTCGCCCTCCAGCAGCTCCTCCCGCTCTCCCACGATGCTCCGAACGAATTCATCAGTCGACTTACCGTCCTGGCAACATATATGGTGAACACACAAATCCTGTACAGCAGGTTAGAGATATTGACCACATCTCTCATTGGCACGATTTGGTAAATCAGCCCTCCTCCTCTCACTTACTGGAACCTTCAACACTGGAGATCCCCGGCACCCTCCCTCCATCACCAACCCTGTCAGAAGATGATGTTGAGCGGATCACCAGAGAAGGGGGAGACAGACTGTTAAAATACCTATGCACTACTGCGGTCCCTCTAGATCTTAATCTCACAACTAATTATCAGAATTGGTCCTACAAGGACATACTACAACTCCCTCCTGCTGAACAGGCACTTTGGTGCAAAGCATGTGAGGATGAACTTCAAATCCTGAAAGACCAAAAGGTCTATGAGATTGTTGACCACCCTCCGAACCATAAGATGATTAAAAATCACTGGGTCTTTGATGTAAAGTGTTATGAGGACGAATGGGACTTCTTCTTTTTTCCGCCCGATTCGATCTAATCTCGATCCCGATCCAATCTAGATCAGGATCTCATCGATCTCATCATATGTATCGGATCTGATCTCGTATCCAGATCCTCTTCCATTCCTTACGCTTCCATTCCCTTTACACTCCACTCCTCATGTCTGCTCCACTATTCCATTCTGCCACCGCCGCGCGTACTACATGCCTCCTCCGTATTTAGCTGTACCCGTAACCCTAGCACAGCACATGTACAGTATAAGTAGTGTCACTGTTGGACCTTACGTCCCTCAGTTCCTTTATTCTATCCTTTCACCTGCATATGCTGCAGCTAGAACTGACTGGTCCGCACAATGGTGTAAACCCAGTAACAGGCACTCTACGCCTATCCACTTCGAGTTACTCGTCCCATACGACTCCGCCTGTTTCATAAAGACGGATGGACGTAAAAAAGCATGACTCGTCGCTAAAGGATTCTCTCAAGTTGAAGGATTTTTTCCCCAGTAGTACGGTATGAAACAGTGCGAAATATAATCACCCTGTCTGCATTAAACAGCTGGTATATCACCAGTCTGGATGTCAGGTCCGCATTTCTATATGGAAAACTGGATGAGGAACTCTACATGGAGTTTCCTGAGGGTTTCTTGCCCCCTCACCTCAAAGGCAAAGTCCTTCGACTACTCTGCACCCTATATGGACTTAAACAAGCAGCACTAGCTTGGTGGAAATCACTAGATCAGTCAGTTAAGGAAATGGGCTTCAAGCGATTAAAAACAGACGCTGGCCTATTCATTTACCGCAAGGGAAATGATATCGTCCTTGCAATTATCTACGTAGATGATGCCCTTTTCTGTGGACCTAATAAAGCACTTGTAGATAAGCTTAAGGCCACATTCATGAAGAAATGGGAATGTCGTGATCTTGGGGAACCCTCTGAATTCCTCCGAATGAACATTAGGTGTGAAGGACTACACAAGATCTACATAGATCAAGTCGCCTATCTAAACAAAGTCCTAGAGCGATTCGGCCTACAGAACGCCAAATCAACTCGCACACCACTACCACAGGGATACTACCCAGTGAAGAATGATGCCACAGTAAATCCTGAACTATGGACACGTTTTCAATCAGTGATTGGCTCATTAATGTACATTATGATTGGTACTCGGCCTGACATTGCCTATGCTGTAACTCAACTTGCAAGGCAATCAGCCAACCCCTCACAGGAACACCTTGATAAGGCCCTGTATGTCTGCCGGTACTTACTTGGCACAAAAGACTACGTCCTATGCTATGATGGCACAAGTGGCAAGGGGATCCTTGGCTTTACAGACACCGATTGGGGACAAGACCCCAACACCTCTCATTCACAGACCAGCTACTTCATCAAAATGGCTGACTGCATCACACTCTGGAACTCGCAGTTACAAAAAACCACTGCAATGTCATCCACTGAAGCGGAATATATGGCCTTGAGCGATTGTTCTTGCCAGGTTGTATGGATTAAACAGATGATGGATGAACTTGGATACCATCTAAAACCAATTCCAATCTGTGGTGACAATCAAGGATCACTATTCATGGCACAGAATCCAGTCACAGAAAAACGCTCGAAGCATATAAGGATTAAATTCCACTTCGTTCGAGATGCAGTTATGACCTACAAAGATGTAGAGCTATTGTTTATCCCAGGAACTGACAATCCTGTGGATATGTTCACAAAGAACCTTGGACATGTCAAGTTCGAACAATGCTGCTCACTCTTGGGCATACAAATATACTCACAACCTTAGAGTGAAAGTCCATTCCTTACTTCATATAATGCTTACAGTACCAGGAGTACTAAGCAAGGGGGAGTGTTGAAAGTGTAGCGTACTCAACTACCAAACTGTATTAGGTAGTATTAGATAAGCAAGATCAATGTACACTATATAGTTCTCTCAGCCACATCTGAGAATGGATAGGAGTTTCAATTCTTCTTAACCTCAAACCACCACCATCTCGAAGCCTAATCATCTTCTCAATGTAAGTGCTAACACTCTGAGTTCAGTTATCTCTGCCCTCAGTACCAGCAGGGCCCTGTCTACTGTCAGCACCCTGGCTGTGTCCTTTCAACAAAAGGATTGACTCAGCCTAGGATTCATAGATGACATGGCCTTTGCAGTGAGAGACAAATCCTACAAAAAGGCCAACTCAAAACTTCAAGAAATGATGGAAGCCCCAGGAGGCACACTCAAGTGGAGCAAAACCCACCACACAGAGTTCAAGATAGATAAAACCACCCTCCTATGCACATCCTGCATATGCACTCCAGACCCAACAAACCCCAGCCACTCAATCCCCACCTTGTGGCCTCCAATAAAAATTGAAAGCCACAAAATCCAACCATCAAAATCATACAAATTCCTTGGGGTAATAATAGACCAAGAACTAAGATTCATGGAATACACAGCTTATGCCCTAGCAAAAGGAACTAAGTATGTTCATGCATGCAAACAACTAACAAAAATAAGCAGAGGAATCAAATCCCAACTTATCAAGAAGCTATATGAAAGCACAGCCATACCAAAGATGCTATATGCAGTCGAAGTATGGGGCACCAATCTCCTACAGAAAGAATGAAGCAAACAACAAGAGGGTTGGAATGCAAAAGGCTTCAGAAGAAAACTTGAATCCATCAATGTATTGTGGCCATACTGATCACCAGTGGCATGAAATACACTGCATCTGACACCCTTTTCACCCACACTAACCTCCTTCCAGTGACAGTCCTGATGTGCAAACATTGCATGTGTGCAACACTCCGCCTACTCACCATACCAAACTCCCATGCCCTCAAACTGGAGATAAGGAAAGTACATTGAGGCAGAAAAGAACACAAATCCCTGCTCCACCATCTACTCAATGATATCCATATCAAGCCCAACAACATGGAAACAATAAGACCATGCTGCCATGACACAAAATGGAAACCAAGAACAAAAGTGAACATCCAGGACAACAGAAAGTCTGTGACCCTACTTGACATAAGATCAGAACTGGAAGACAACATCTGCATCTACACAGATGGCTCAGGATATGAAGGTAAAATAGCAGGAGTGGCAGTCATGAGAAAGAAGGAGAAACCATAAAGTCACTCCACTATGAACTGGGACCAGACATGCACCACACAGTCTATGAAGGTGAAGTAATAGGTTTGATCCTTGGAGCTCACCTCCTCTCCCAGACATGAAATGTGAGGAAAATCTCCTTTGCAGTCAACAACCAAGCAGCCATCCAAGCCATGCAAATGCTCAAGTCCAAACTTGGTCACTACCTCATTGACCACTTCCACACCATCCTAGAGAAAAACCTAAACAAACTTGCTGCACCAAAGGTAACCATATGCTGGATCCCAGGCCACAAAGGCATCCCAGGAAACAAGATAGTGGACAAGGAAGCAAAAAAGGCAGCTATAGGCCAATTGTCCCCCCCCCACCCTCCTCCCAAGCTTCCTCTGCACTGACACTTCAAACCACAGAAAGCTACCCCATAGCAAGATGGCCACAAAGCAAAGGGAAAACCATGAGCTCAAAGAGCTAAACCAGAGAATATTCAAGGTATCCCCATGGGCACAACTAACACACACAATAGACCCAAGACTACCATCTGACAACTACCTAAAACTCATTGAAGGCCTACCAAAGTGCCACATGGCAGTACTATTCCAACTGCACACAGGCCATGCACCACTCAATGGGCACCTACACAGAATAGGTCTACCCCCATCACTGCTCCGCCCATCCTGTAACAAATGTGTAACTGACTCAGTCCCACATTTCTTACTAGAATACCACACCTACTGAACTCAATGCAACACCCTCAAACACAAAATCAGCTCAAACCATAACAAAATCAGCATGCTACTAGGCAACAAAAAATGCATACACCACATGCTAACATACATCCACAACACCAGAAGACTAGAAAAGAGTTTCAGAAACCTTACACCCCCAAAAGATTAGCAACAAAACCCAGACCCACACAAGAGCATAACCACCCACCCATACCATACTCACACCACACAATGCCCTGCACCACTATACATCATACATCTCCTCCTTTTCATCCTTTACCTTCCTCTACTTACTTACAAGCTAATCCTGGGCTGAGAAGCCAACCCAACGCTGCAGCCAGTGCACCTACCACTATGTACACATGCTTCACAGCCATCACATAATGCAGAACCTCACTATATAGATTACATCCCACCCATATGCCCATGCCCACCAGCACAACACTACATAGCAGTACATACATAGACTACACCTACCACACATGAAGTCCAACAAAGGGCTCTGCCCTGAGGACATTAAACAAGGATCTAAAAAAAAAAACCTGGGTGATGATGAAGGGTCCTTCTCATTTGGGGGTGAATTTTGGGTTGATGATATGTCATTTGAGGTTTTGTGCCTTCAGCCATACTTTGTCTCCTTCTTGAAGGGGGTGAATTTCCCTCGAATGCAGGAGGCCATTACTTGTCAAGCTAACTCATGGGCTGCAAGGGCTTCATCTCTTGCAGCAGTGAGGGCTTTCAGACAGGCTTCAATTGCTGGAATGTTGGATGAAGGGAGGATAGAAGGTAGGGCATGGGGTTCATAGCCCATTATGAGGAAGAACAGAGATTTGCTAGTGATGGAGTGGGGTCAGTGATTGTAGGCAAATTCTGCATGAGAGATGGAGTTTGCCCAAGAGGTGGGGTTTGCTCTGCAGAAGATTTGTAGATATGTTTCTACTTCTTGGTTTACTCATTCAGTTTTCCCATTGGTTTGGGGGTGGTAGGCAGTGGAGAGAGAGATGTCATAGTTTAGGAGCTTTCCTAGTTCTCTGGTGAAGTTTGAGGCAAATTGGGAGCCTTGATCAGAGATGACTTTGTCATAAAGTCTGAATTGGAGGTAAACCTTGTGGAAGAAGAGTGTAGCTACCCCTTCTGTGGTAATGGTTTTCTTTGTAGGGCATACAATTACCCCCTTTGTAAGGTCATGGTCCACCATGACCAATAAGGTGTCAAAGCTGGAGGATACTGGGAGATTAGTGATAAGGTCACAGGAGATCTGTTGGAAGGGGTGAGAACAGGTGGAACGAATGGGAGCAAGTGGGGGTGTAGTTGGGTGGGTAATGGCCTTGTTTTGTTGACAGATAGCACAGCCTTCAACATATTTTTGGATGAAGTGTGTAAGCCTAGGCCACCAGAATTTGGAGGAGACAAGTTGTCTGGTTTTGAGTATACCTGGGTGACTGGCTGTTTCATGATTGTGGCATCTGTGGAGTATAGAATGCTGAAGGGCATCATCAGGGGGAATGTAAATGCAATCTTTGAAGGTCAGAAGTTCATTGGTGATCTGCCAGTCACTGAGGTGAGAGTGAAGGGAGGGGGAAATATTGGCAATGATGGATTGAAGTGTGGTAAGCATCAGGGGGTCATCTTTGGTGGCAGTTTTGACATGTTCTGCAAGTGTGGCATTGATAATATTGATGAATAGGGATGGGGGAAGGAGGGTGATTCCTGTATTGTCTTCCTCTGTGGTGGGTTTTACATTGTTGGGAACAGGCCATTCCCTGATTACTTGGACCTTTGTTTGATCCATCTCAATCCCTTGATTGGAGACTATCATGCCAAGGAATTCTATGGACTTTACTCAGAAGAAGCATTTTTCTGGTCTAATGAATAGATAGTTTTCCTTTAGTCGTCGAAGGACCTCTAGAACAATCTTGTCGTGCTCTTCTTGGTTATCTGTTTTCGTGAATTATCAGTGAAAATCTCGTTCATCATTGTTTGGAAAGTACTTGGCGAGTTACATAAGCCAAAGTACATGACCAAGGGTTCGAAGGATCCTCTGTGACATACAAAGGCTGCCTTCCATTCGTCGCCCTCCTTTATGTGTACATTGTTGTTGAAACAACCCAAAACCTAGGGGGCGTAGTAGCCCCTGAGTCGTTAATGCACTCCTAGCTAGATCCTTGTGTCGGGTATCTACCGTCTAGGTAGATGGATAGGACTTTGTGAGTC
>JBBPLR010001090.1:0-10185 GCA_038089915.1 Sutorius australiensis
TTCAATTCTTCTTAACATCGAACCACCACCATCTCTGAGCCTCAACGTCTCACCCATGTAAGTGTCACAACTCTCAGTACAGATATCTCTGCCCTCGGTACTAGCAGCGGTCCTGGCTACCACCAGCACTGTAGCTAGTTACTTCAACAGGTTATGAGCCCCGATGGGCAACCTTTGATGCGTTTTACACGCTCAAGGTTTCTAACCAGAGTTAACCACTTGGTGGTGAGGAGAAGTGATTACTCGCTCCCTCAACTCCTTATCAGTGCGCTTGATGCGAATACCTCGCTCAGCACCTCTTCTGTGTGCTATATGCACCGCTGAGGCATGCACAATCACACTTGGTACAAGGGGAGACTATGTCACCCTAAGGCCGGGTCCCTGAACGTCCAAGATGCGATCTCTCGCTCCCTTTTTCCTCTTTCATTTGAATACCTTCGGATCAGGCTAACGACTTCATACCCGTAGACCTCAACTTACTGCCATGTCTTCAAACAACCTCACTTCGTCCGTTCCGATCCTCAACGGATCGAACTATCATGCTTGGGCTGAGGCAATGCAGTCTTACCTTCGGTTTGCCGGAGTCTGGCAGTCCGCAATGGTCCGCTCAACTCCAGTCTTCGCCGATCCAGCGCATCCCACTGAAGCAGAACAAACAAGAAGGGATAACTGGGACGATGCAGATGATAAAGCAATTGGTGTGATACGCCTTCGCGTTGAAAAGAATCTACTCCCTCCCTGCTCAGACAATGAGACTGCGATCTCCCTTTGGGAACATCTAAAGGATAGGTTCGAAATATCAACGCACACTTCCGCCTACCTAGAATTCAAACAGCTCATCACTCTCCTCATCCCCGAGACCAATCATCCCGCCAATGCCTTCTCAAAACTTCAGACGCATCTCGGCCGCTTATCTGAACTCGACTATAAACTCTCCGACAAAATAACGGAGATGCTCGTCCTCACCAAAGTCCCCAAGTACGCGGAACACGTCGTCCAAGCTGCCACCACCGCCTCCATCAACCAGACGAATGACCCTCTCTCTCTTCCACTTGTCCAAAAGACGCCTACCGTCTCCGAATACGAAAAACTCGTCACCGCAGCTTGGATCAAACACGTCTCGCAGCGTCCCGCAAAGGGACAAAACAATTCATCTAGCAGTGGCCATCAGGCCAACAAAGCAAGTGCTGTTAAGCACAAAGGGCCAGCGGACCCCAAATTCCGCCAACAGCAGCAAAGCAGTCAGCAACGATCGCAGCAGGGACAGCAGTCCCAACAAGGCGCTCCCTCTGGGAGCAATACAGGTAAAAACGGCAACTCGGGCGACGCTGAGAAGAAAACCCGTCACGGCAAACGCTCCAAGGAAGGGGAGCAAAAACAGAAGGATTGGAAGGAGAAACACTCCGCCAAGCAAGCTGAGGCCCAGGCTTCCTTTGCCTTCGCCACCGGCCTTCACCCCCATTCCTATACGCCCGGTGACCAAATCACCATCTCGCCGCCCTCGCCCACCTTTACCTCGCCTGCAATCGACCCGCGGCTGCTCTCGCAAACGCCTGGTGCAACCCATTATGGTCCACCCGCATTCCCTCAGGTCCAAAACTCCCTGGATCTCCTCTCTCGAATGGGCATTCCGCCCTCCATCCAAACCGTCCACAATGTGGACGAAGTAGCAAACCGTGGCCTCGAGTACAGCTCACATAGGCCAACCATCTCTCTCCCTCGCCGCCGCCACAGACGCGTGCCGAGCGAAGACATAGAAGTCCTCCCTCCTCCACTCTCTCCTATCCACCTCTTCGGAGAAAGACCACCACTGGCAGAACGTATAACCACGCCGCCTCCCACCATTTCACCTCCCACACCGGTGACACCACTGGCAGTGCGCTCCACTGCGCCGCCTTCACCATCCCCAGCTCCAGCCCTCTCCTTTGAAATGGATGAGGATGATGACTTTGAACCTGCAGCGATTGCTCCTGCAGACATGGATGCTGAGGACTCCGTCTCCTTAGGAGGAGAAAGGGACCCATGGCTTGACGAGTTCTACAGGGAACATGGCTTCAATGATATTGATTACCTCAACCCTGCGGACAACATGGACTACGATGCGTACGTCCTTCATCTCACATCTCTACCAAGCGATGCTGAACTCTATCAACAGTTCTTATATAGACTATTAGAGTTAGAAAGCTCGCATGTAGTAGATAGTGAAACAATGTTCACATCCCATTCTCACCAAGCTAACTGTGTGAAATGTAAGGGAAAATCCAAAGAGAATGAGGAATACAGAACCCATTGGATCCTCGACTCAGGTGCTTCAGCACATTACACAGCAAATCTCGATGATTTTGTCGAGTATGTACCATACTCAGAACCCAGAAGTTGCACAGTCGCCTCTGGGGAAGCCCCAATACTTGGTGAAGGGACTATAATCATTGAATATGACGGTCATCCTGTGCGATTATTGCCGGTGATGAAACAACCCAAAACCTAGGGGGCGTAGTAGCCCCTGAGTCGTTAATGCACTCCTAGCTAGATCCTATGTCGAGTATCTACCATCTAGGTAGATGGAGTGGAACTTGTGAGTCAAGGGCGGAATCTGCCCGAGTGCTCGCCTAAAGCTTTGGGGAAGACTTCAAGGTGAACTAGACTGGAGGACGTCCAGTGTAGTCGCCTTGCTTTATATACATCTACTCTATGTACACCCGTGTACTGTAGATCTAATAGATATACTAATAGTCCGTATGATAAATAGTAAATCGGAGATATGGTCTAAGGGTTCATAAATAGGAATGGAAGAGGGTATAACATGCGTGCAACGCATGTAGAATGGAAGCATACACATAGCCATTGAGGCGATGTGGAATGGAAGTGAGTACATGCGCACAGCGCATGCGATCATGGTCAGAGGGCAATAGCCCCTGAGCATATGTGTGAGATTGGATCGCAGATCCAATCGTGAACTCTATAATAAAGTAAATGAGCGTATACAATACCTCGTGCATTGTGTATAATCGGTAGGACTAGCCTAAGCCGATAAGATAAGATCGCAGGACATAGTGACTGGATCGCATCGAGCGTCTAGTGGCACTAGTGGTCCTATGGATCCTAGTAAAGTGTAGCATCAAGCTACTAATGGTAAGCGCAGTCGAGCGCTAGATTGCGCAAGAATAGGGGTTAAGATGTAGTCCTGTAACAGGTGATCTATATGCCCTCTTGCAAGAGAAACCTCATATCTATGGGACTACTACTGAAAGATCGCGCTGTCAAGCTGCGAAATTACTATGGTCACATTGACCTCTACCACAGGAAGATGAAGCGTGTCATCCTCTCCTTTCACCAATATAACACAACCATGTATTGGATACACGCACCAGCTGTTCGGCAACAGCTCTGTCAAACTGCCAGTTCAATAAATGCTATTGACTTCGATGTCATTCACAGGCATCTTGGACATGCTTCTCGTGATGTGCTCAAAGCTGCACGAAAGCATTTGTTAGACTTTCCAGAGATTAAAGTGCCTGAAAAAGCACCACTCTGTCCTGGTTGTGAGCTTGGAAAACAGCCCAACCGACCATTCCCTCAAAGTGAGAAGCGCACAACCGCTCCCTTTGAATTAATACATTTGGACTTAAAGTCCTATGAAGTAGTGTCGTACCACAAACATAAGTATGCCATCGTCTTTTTTGATGATTTCACTTCTTTTGGGTGGGTCACCCTCTTAAAAACAAAAGACCAGGCACTTCGTGCCTTTAAACAATTCGTTGTGATGGTCCGGATGCAGCACAATGCTGTCATTAAAGGCTTCTGCTCTGATGCAGGCGGTGAATTTAAATCACAAGCCTTCAAGGACTTCCTCGCCGACAATGGCATCAACATGTTGCAATCGGCACCCTATGCTCACCAGAAAAATGGGTGTGCTGAACGCTTCATCCGGACTCTGTCCGATAAATCACAGGCAATGCGCCTTCACGCTTGCCTTCCCGATTCCTACTGGGAATTCTCAGTCAATCAGGCTGCACACATATATAACAGAACCCCTCTGGCGCGTCTGAACTGGAAAACCCCGTATGAGTTGCTCTTTCGCACTCTACCATCGGTCGGACATCTCCGTGTCTTTGGATGTGGTGCTTATGTACACCTTCCCGATGAGATACGAACAGGCAAGCTGCAGCCTAAATCGCAGCTAATGATATATATCGGGGTGGCTCCCAGGTCAGATTCTAATTGGATCTTCATGAAACCAAACAATGCCATTTTTACCTCGGCACATGCCATTTTTGATGAGCATTTATTCCCGAAATGCCCTGGTGCTCGGCCTCATCAGCCGATCAGTCGCCAACATGGGAACCCACCACCTCATCCAAAGGAACACCGAAGGCCACAAGCTGAATCGGATAGTTCTGATGGACGAGATTTAGACACTGGAAGCGATTCTCCTCGCTCCTACACAAGAAAGTCGGCACATCCTCAGAGATATGCCAGTCCCCCACGCGTGCCAACAACGAGTACTTCTCGTCGCACACCCTCCTCACCAACTCAATCGGAACAACCCATGGAGTCCGAAGCTGAAGATTCAGCCCATACCTCGGGCGAATCCGAAAGCGAAGTGGAGCCTGCTGCTCCCCCTCCACCGCCGGTCACCCCCCCAAGGGCACCACGACCTCCTGCGGCACCTCCTGCCCTACCACACCATTCCAAACAAATTCACCAGTCGACCTTCTGTCCTGGCAACATATATGGTGAAAGAACAAACCCTGTCCAACAGGTTAGGGACATTGATCGCCTCTCTCACTGGCGCGATTTAGTCAATTGACCATCCTCCTCCCGCTTACTGGAACCTTCAACACCGGACATCCCTGGCGCTCTCCCTCCATCTCCTACCCCTTCAGAAGATGATGTTGAGTGGATCACCAGGGAAGGGGGAGACAGACTGCTAAAATACCTATGCGCCACTGCGGTCCCCTTACACTTCAATCTCGCAACCAACTATCGTAATTGGTCCTTCAAGGACATTCTAAAACTCCCTCCTGCTGAGCAAGCTCTTTGGCGCAAAGCGTGTGAGGATGAATTACAAATCCTAAAAGACCGAAAAGTCTATGAGATCGTCGACTGTCCCTCGAACCATAAAACGATAAAGAATTGCTGGGTATTCAATGTAAAAACAGACGGACGTAAAAAAGCTCGACTCATAGCTAAAGGATTCTCTCAAGTCGAAGGAATCGACTTTGATGAAATATTTTCCCCAGTAGTACAGTATGAGACGGTGCGAACAATGATCGCCCTATCTGCACTAAACGGCTGGTACATCACCGGCTTAGACGTCAGATCCACCTTCCTATATGGAAAACTGGACGAGGAACTCTATATGGAATTTCCTGAGGGTTTTCTGCCCCCTCACCTCAAAGGCAAAGTCCTTCGACTACTCCGTGCCCTTTATGGACTTAAACAGGCAGCATTAGCCTGGTGGAAATCATTAGATCAGTCAATGAAGGAAATGGGCTTCGAGCGATTAAAGACAGACGCCAGCCTATTTGTTTACCGCAAGGGAAATGATATCGTCCTTGCAATTATCTACGTAGACGATGCCCTTTTCTGTGGACCAAATAAAGCACTCGTAGATAAGTTTAAGGCCACATTCATGAAGAAATGGGAATGCCGTGATCTCGGGGAACCCTCTGAATTCCTCCGAATGAATATTAGGCGTGAAGGACTACACAAAATCTACATAGATCAGGTCGCCTATCTAAACAAAGTCCTAGAGCGCTTTGGCCTTCAGAACGCCAAGTCAGCTCGCACCCCATTACCACAGGGATACTACCCAGTGAAGAATGATGCCCCTGTAAATCCTGAACTGCGAACCCACTTTCAATTAGTGATTGGCTCATTAATGTATATAATGATTGGTACACGCCCTGACATTGCCTACACTGTGACGCAACTCGCATGGCAATCAGCCAACCCCTCACAGGAACACCTAGATAAGGCCCTGTACGTCTGCTGGTATTTACTTGGCACTAAAGACTATGCCTTGTGTTATGATGGCACTAGTGGCAAGGGAGTCCTTGGCTTCACAGATGCAGATTGGGGACAAGACCCCAATACCTCTCATTCTCAAACCGGCTATTTCATAAAAATGGCAGATTGTATCATGCTCTGGAATTCACATTTGCAAAAAACCACTACAATGTCCTCCACTGAAGTGGAATATGTTACGGGGTATACTTTTTGCCCCTATTTATTCAACCAATCACCACGCTCAAGTCACTACGTTCCCGTCCTTACGGCTATTGACCTCTAAGCGCCCACTAGACGCTCAATGCGTCCAAACCTCTAAGTCCCTTTTCCCACAGTCCATTGTTTGGTTCTGTGTACGTTATTATAAAGTTCAAACCCAGACGAACAGAGTTCGCCTCATGGTTTGCTTCTTATTCATTTCCGTGCTGTGCACGCTTCTCTTCCATTCCAGCCACAGCGTGTTCACACCATGGCTTCCATTTCACCTTATCTATTAATCTCCGCTCCACAGCCTTATGGCTATTCCACGGACCCTCAACCCTACGGCCACCCTGCGCCCTGGGTTATACCCCTAGTCTATATATAGTAGTAGATCGTAGATACGACCATTACATGTACATACAAACCAACGTCTATATAAACCCAAGGGACTCGCTGGTCAACCCCAGTCAAGTCCTCTTGGAGAGTTCCCCTCTTCTAAGATACGACTCAGTCTACACTCTTAGTCGCTGAGCCTAGTGCAACCTAGTCTACTTAGGGTTGTTTCACCAGTAAGTTGTATTTCCAATACCCTCTTTTTAAAACTAACAAGTACTTTAGGCCCACAAATCAGCAGGATTATTTTTGTGGCAGGTCAATTTTTGACCCCTATCCTCAGGTTAGATACTCCTACTCAAAAGCTAGATGCTCTACTAAGGCTTGAAGCCCTCACCCAAGTCTAGGAACCTCTAGTGCCACTTAGATGCACAAGTACATTCAGTCACTAAGTCTTATGTCTTATTTTATGCATATCAGCTGGACTGATTATCTTATCAGTCACAGGTTCAAGATTACATCTGTTGACATTATTATAAAGTTCAGGATGTAGATGACATCACTGAATTTAGATTAGATCTCATCTGATCTAGAGATCTGCCACACCATATATAGGAAGTAAGTATTTAATATGATAGAGGCTATGCCCTTACTTCTATGCACACATGCATTGCATGCATGTTTCTCATTTCTATTTATTGATCTTCCATTCTATATAGCCTTGTAAGCTAAGCTAAGCTTCTATTTTGAGGCTATGCCAACTCATGGTAACCTCAAGGACCATTCCTTTATTTAGTTGTACATCTATAGATTAGATTACAACATATGTAAATAGATCTTTGATATATACATATGACACAGCTGACATGTTGTCATCAGCCTTGTGTTTCTTGGATTGAACATGAGTGGAGATGCTTGATGAGGGTTTGATTGAGCTCATCAATGAACTGGAGTATGAAGAGGGAGCAGTTGGTGGTGGAAAATGGGATGGTGTCTGAGGATCAGCAATATCCTGTGAGCAAGATGGATTGGAGGGAACAAAGGGTTCAGAGAAACTTGAGACTCCTGTAGGAGTGGTGCCAGAAGTGTCACATAGAGCCACACCCCTGCTTAGTTGTTGTTCAGATGCTATGCACATCAATTACCTCCATTAATGCCTGCATTGACTCAGATAGATACCCAGCTTCATATAGTACATTTCCCATCATAGCATACCTGGTAAACACCTCAAGGAGCAGTCTGCAATATAGCAGAGGCCTATCACATCACCCCCCTACACCCCTCACAGTGGCATGCCCTTATCATATGTCTATCTGAATAACAAGTTCATAGTGGACACTTCCTTGTGCTTTGGCTTTGCAGCCTCAGAGGGCCTATATGGCACCTATTATGATTTACCCCGACCTTTGTCCATTCATTCCTAGTTACCATCTTCTTCTTCCATTGGACTTATCTCTCCTAAAGCTATTCTCTTACATAGCTTCATGATCTGATCTCCCTGCATAGCTACTACTACTCCCTTTGACTTTGCTTCTATTGTACTGCCTTCTGCAGTAATCTTCCTCTTCATCTCCACTCCACAGTAGGGGACTTTCCCTAGCCTTACCTTTAGTTTCCTTTCTTGATCTTGCTCTTGGAACTATTTAAACTAGCATAGTTACTCCTGTAACCCTAAGCTAGTTCTCCTCGACTTTCACCTCAAGCCTTCACCCAATACATCTCACTCTCTAGCTTCACCCTTGAGACCTACGACCACCTGAGACAGCAGGAAGTAACCTTCGACCCCAAAGGCAATACAGGAACCATCCTTCACCACAGTTGAAGGGGAAACATCCACAGTGTGCACACACCTTGTCACATAAGTCTTTAAGGATATGCTCGTTCTTACCTGGGCCAAGTGTAACAGCACCATCAGAGGGGCAGTGGCAGATATTATGTGGGCACATGATCTAGGTTCCATCCTATACTGGGTGGATGACCACCTCTTCATATGGCTGCCCTGAACAGAGCTAATTAGATATAATGCATACCATATGTCCACAGCCCAGTCCATCACAGTCCAAAAGGGACCCATTACTCATGGTGGCTGCCAATGGTTTATGGGTACACAGCTACCTGATGGCAACCTACATCAGCAAATCACCCTTTTGGGTACAGTATCACAGGCTACACAGCATCCTACAGTGCACAAAAATAGTTAAAATTAGTGATAGCACTTCAACAACTTGATGGAAATAAATGGTTTTAGCTGCTAGAGGCTCCATATCCATTGTATATATGCTCTAGAATAAATATTTTATGGTTTTGACACTTTTAATCCACTGTGCAATGTTGTACAAGCACTGTACAAAGGGGGACCTAACTGTGGCACTGTGTGGCTGTATGACACTGTACAGCACTGTCCAATTAATAAGTGTTTTGCTGATGTAGCTGAGCATGACAATGATCACTGCTTCCCACTCTATGACTTTGCAGTGAGTGTACCATAGGCAAACCCAGACATGCTGTTTGCTTACTCACTAGATGATGTGAACCAGATCTCAACAGGTTAGACATTCCTTTCTTGACCAGACCCACCTTCTTAGGCTTTGTCTGTTACGGTTACGATCTTATTATTCTCACGACTAACCCTGTGCCCTATGAGAGCCCTTGACCCTGGGCTATACCCTAGCCCTAGGCCCTTACCCTTTACCAACCCTGTACCCAGGGCTATCCGAACCCTTACCCTAGCACAGCATGTATGTAGTATATAAGTAGGACGACTGAGACCTTAAGTCCTCAGTCTTGATATTTTAACCCCCTCACTCATTCTACACAACGGTGTATACTTGAGGCTGGTCAGTGAGCACATCGCTCGTCGAACCTGACAGCAGGCTTAACCGCCAACCCTTGACGATTACCGTCATCGCGAGTCTCACCTCGTTAGGCTCCTCGCCGTCCCCTGTCCACTCGACTCGACTCCCACAGCAGATGCCCTACGGGTTAGCTTGCTTCATTGTCTGGGATCTTGAGCAGTGTACTGTCTGCCTTGCTGAACCCAAACATTTCAAATATCTACAGGCCATTGATGACTGGGGCATCAAACATGCTCACATACTCCAGAAGTCTCAGAAACTCCATGGTAAGCTCATGCATGCCACTCTAATTCTACCCAAGGGCCATCCATACCTGAGCACCCTGGAAATGATGCTTGATATCTTTGGTAATGAACCCTTCAAACCCTGCACCCCATCACAAGGCAATAGAGAATACCTTAACTGGTGGCATCATTTTCTTGCCTCTCTGCTCCTGGCATGACCTATTCCATCTTCACAGCCCATCTACATGCTCACCACTTTCTCTGACATTGTTACAGGGGTATACTTTTCGCCCCTATTACATAAGCGTTTGCAACACCACACGACTACGCTCAAGTCACTATGTCCCCTTCTACAAGGCTATTGACCTCTAAGCGCTCGTCGCAACCTTAGATGCTGGACGTCTTACGATTCTAAGTCCACATTCCCATGCCTAGTGTTTGGTCATGTGTACGATATTATAAAGTTCAAACCCAGACGAACAGAGTTCGCCTCATGGTTTGCTTCTTTACTTCTTTTCATTTCTGTGCTATGCAAGGCTGTGCCATGCTGCGCACTTCAT
>JBBPLR010001091.1:0-10179 GCA_038089915.1 Sutorius australiensis
CCCTTGCCCTGAGTGAGACCCCAATGCCATGGACATAGATGTCATCAGAATTGCCAATTTAACTCCTGAAGAAAGGCTCCATTGCATCTGAGAAAAACTCTGCTTCAGATGCCGAAAACCCAGACATGGGAGTGGGGAATGCAAATCATCCACCCAGACAAAGAAGACCCCTTGCATTCAGAAAGTAGAAGAAGAAATCCCTGTGCTCAAAGAAGTAGAGGATGACAAAGAAGAATCAGCAACTGTGTGAAGGATCAAGTTTGCAATCCCTAGCAAGGGTTTTTAAAGGGAGGGCTTGAACAATGCAAGGACCTCCCAGTAATGCTACCTGTGCTTAAGTACTTGTACCAACAAAGACAAAGACAATGAGAATCCCCATTCTGCTTGTTGTACCCTCAAACCCCCTTAAAGTCATTGACTCTAAAGCCCTCATTGATAGTGGGGCAGAAATCTCCTGCATCGACTGGCACTTCACCCACAAACACCACCTTCCTACCACCAGACTGAAAGAACCCCTCCATGTCAAAAATGCAGACAACTCTCCAAACAAGATGGGTGACATCAAGTTCTTCTGTGAACTCTTCATCAACATTGAAGGAATCACTCACAAAGTAATCTTCTACCTGATCAACTGTGGACAAGATGATGTAATCCTTGGACAACCCTGGCTTTTCTCTGCCAACCCCTCAATTGACTAGAGAAACAACACCCTCTCCATCAAAGAAAATACCAACCAATCAAAGGAACTCTTCAACATATATACCACAGATGAACTCCACCATAAAATGCACAAACCCCAGCCAAGGAAACCCCCTCTGAAACACCATCATATCAATGCAGTATGGGATGAAAAACTCTTCAAATACCTTGACCTCAATGATGATCCCAGGCTGTCCATTCCTCACCTCTACTCCCAACATGCCCTGGAGAACAGGATCATGCATTGGGTGATTAGATGTGGATCTCACTACATATCCTCTGCCCAGATAGCAAAACTCATCACAGCCACCAAACTTGCAATCCAGGCCAAAAAAGATAAACCAAAACCCTCCATCCTCCCTGAATACCAAGACTTCACCTCCATCTTCTCAAAGGAGGCAACTGACCACCTTCCACCCACCGGACCCTATGACCATGAGATCAACTTAGATGAATCCTTCTCTCTGAGGATAGGAAAAGTCTACCCCCTCTCCCCTGATGAATGGATAGCCACAGATGAGTTCCTAGAAGAGAATCTCAAGGCAGGAAAAATCCAACCCTCTAACTCTCCCCAAGCCTCTCCTTTCTTCTTTGTCAAAAAAAAGATGGAAAACTTTGCCCTTGCCAGGATTACAGATACCTCAATGAACACACAGTCTGAGATGGATACCCTCTCCCCTCATCTCTGACTTAATGGATAAGCTACAGGGGGCCAAGATGTTCACCAAGTTCAATGTATGATGGGGGTACAACAATGTCTGAATCAAAGATGGGCATCAGTGGAAGGCAGCCTTTATTACCCATCAAGGACTTTATGAGCCAACTGTCATGTTCTTTGGACTCACCAACTCCCCAGCCACCTTCCAATGGTTTATGAATGACTCCTTCTGTGACATGATAGCTGAAGGATGGCTAGTCATCTACATGGACAACCTCCTGATCTTCTCCCCTGACCCAACCACCCATGAGGAATGCATCAAATGTGTCCTCCAATGAATGAAAGAACTGGACCTTCACTTAAAACTAGAAAAGTGCAACTTCACAACCACCAAGTGGAATTTCTTGGAACAATCATCTCCCCAGGAAAAGTTGCCATGAACCCAATCAAACTAGATGGAATTGCCTCCTGGCCAACCCCCTCTCAAGTATGAGACATCCAATCATTCCTTGGATTCATCAACTTCTACTGAAGATTCATCCCAGACTTCTCTACCACAGCAAAACCACTCCTGGATCTGACTCACAAAAATCACCCATGAGACTGGACTCCCTCTTGTCACAAAGCTTTTAGTACCCTGAAAACCCTCTTCCTGTGAAGGCCAGTCCTTCAACTCCCTGACCCCTCTTGACCCTTCACCATTGCCACAGATGCCTCCAAGTGGGCATTAGGTGCAATCCTCCTACAGACTGACAGCAATGGCAAATGGCACCCCTGCTCCTACCTCTCCCAGACCTTCCTCCCCAAGGATCCTCCCACCCAGTCCAGGTGTTCACTGACCATAAGAACCTCACCCACTTCTGTCAAGCCCAGCACCTGAACTGTAGACAAGCAAGGTGGCTTCTCAACTTAGCAGACTTCAATCTTCACATTATACATATCACTGGAAAACTACTTTCCAGACCTGATGCTCTCTCTCAATGATCTGATCTCCTACCTACCACTGAGGAAAACAACACTGGGATCACACTTGTCCCCCCATCCCTCTTTGTCAATATCATCGATGCTACACTTGCTGAACATGTTAAAACTGCTGCCAAGAATGACTCCCTCATGCTCACCACCCTTCAATCCATCAACACTGATATCCCTCCTTCCCTCCACTCTCGCCTCAGTGACTGGTAGCTGACTGATGGACTACTAACCTTCAAGGGTTGCATCTACATTCCCTCCAATGAGACCCTCCAATGAACTATCCTCCACCATTGTCATGACCATGAAACAGCTGGCCATCCAGGCATACTCAAAACCAGACAACTTGTTGCCTCAGAATTCTGGTGGCCAGGACTTGCTCACTTCATCTGAAAATATGTTGAAGAATGTGCTCTTTGTCAACAAAACAAGGCTAATACCCATCCAACCACTCCACCACTTGCCCCCATTCGCTCCTCCTGTTCTCATTCCTTCCAACAAATCTTCTGTGATCTCATCACTGACCTCCCAGAATCCTCAGGTTTTGATACCTTATTGGTCATGGTGGACCATGGCCTTACAAAGGGGGTAATTTTATGCCCTACTGAGAAAACCATCACTGCAGAAGGGGTAGCCACCCTCTTCTTTCACAAGGTTTACCTCTGATTTGGACTCTATGACAAAATTATCTTTGACTGAGGCCCCCAATTTGCCTCAAACTTCACCTCAAACTAGGAAAGCTCCTGAACTATGACATCTCCCTCTCTACAGCCTACCACCCTCAATCCAATGGATAAACAGAACGAGTGAACCAAGAAGTAGAAACATATCTGCAAATCTTTTGCAGAGCGAACCCTACCTCATGGGCAAACTCCATCTC
Organism: Sutorius australiensis; assembly: GCA_038089915.1. Taxonomy (NCBI): domain Eukaryota; kingdom Fungi; phylum Basidiomycota; class Agaricomycetes; order Boletales; family Boletaceae; genus Sutorius; species Sutorius australiensis. Next base: position 3,210 of record JBBPLR010001091.1, read on the forward strand.
CCATGCAGAATTTGCCCACAATCACCAACCTCATTCTGTCACTAGCAAATCTTTGTTCTTTCTTATGATGGGCTATGAACCCTGTGCCCTACCTTTGATCCTCCCTTCCTCCAAAATCCCTGCAATTGAAACCTGTCTAAAAGCCCTCACTGCACTCCAAGATGAAGCCCTCACAGTCCATGAATTGGCTTGACAAGTAATGTCCTCCCACATTCAAGGAAAGTTCACTCCCTTCAAGAAAGGAGATAAAGTCTGGCTAGAAGCATGAAACCTCAAACAACACATCACCAACCTGAAATTCACTCCCAAATGAGAAGGACTCTTTGTTATCACCCAGGTTCTATCTCCCTTATCTTATAAACTCTGTCTCCCTCAAACATGGAAGCTCCACCCTGTCTTCCATGCTTCCCTCTTATCACCCTATTATGAGAACTCTATCCATGGATGAAACTTTCCAGCTCCACCTCTGGATCTTATAGAAGGAGAAGAAGAGTATGAAATTGAACAGATATTAAAATGCAGAAGAACACTGACCAACCAATGCTTTGTGATCCAATGGAAAGGGTACTCTGCTGAGGAAGACTCCTGGGTTCCAGAAAAGGACCTCAAACATTCACAAATACTCCTCAGAGAATACAAAAGATGACACCCCTCAACCTTTTCCCCTCAATGAACTCCCACCAACCTTGCTCCTCCCCTAGCATTGAAACCATTGACATCACTATTGAACGCTTCCTTTCTGCTCTCAACATCTCCTTATACCAAGCCAGGTTCTGCCAACAATACAACATCCTCCCTAGCCACCATCGCAAGCACTCTTGTTTCTGCAAACTTTTGTACTGCATTTACAACTATTAAGTCCCCCATCACCTTCAGTTTCTTTTTCATCCCTAAATGTCTCCTTGCTCCAATGTCCCTGTTTCTAGTTATAGCCCTTCACCTTACAAACCAACTCCTTCAGTTTCAGATATTTCTACTGTTTCTTCACTTTCTACTTCAATGGCTTCTGAACCCCCTTCAAACATAGCAAACCCAGGTTGGGCTGATGAAAAACTCTCCCAGACAGGCTCCCCATCTCCACATCCTCACCCTCACCAAGTTCTTGCCATCAACCTTCCTTCCTACACCCATAACATGTGAACTGAGTTCCATGACAGGCACTATATCTGAACCCTTCAGGCCTACCTGTCTGATTCTAGGATAGCTAGCCCCATAGATGCTCATTTTGACATGGGATCCCCCTTCTTAGCATTATATCATGCCTTTCTCCAGACCAATCAAATTGGACCCCTCATCACTTAACTTCACCTATCCTTCAAGCCCACTTCCTCCCTCCTAGCTTGTCTGCTAGAAAACATCCAGGGTGACCTATATGGAGCCTTGTCAATCCTCACCTACCAACTCGAATTTGGTAAATACCTGATTGAAGTTGACCAATATGTGAAGGACCTCGCCCAGGCATATGACCTACCTATCCCTACCACATCATTCACTCCTTCCACTTCTTCTTCCTCCCTCCTAGCTAGTGATGAAGAAAGGGCCCTACAATGGGCTGAGGCTCACTGGGCTGGGACCAGAGAAACACTTCCTTTATCCACCTCTCATCTCCACTATCATGAAACTTGCTACCATTGTCACAGACTTGGACACCTTCACATCACCTGCCCCCTTTACCAATGCCCTATCTGCCAAAGGTGGGAACCCAACTACACCCAAGGCTGTTGCCCCCTCCGACATTGCCCTACAACAATACCCTCTTCCTCTTCATCTTCCACTTCCTCCTGATGCTCTTGCCATGCTCATCAACCCTACCAGTGAGCTCCTCACCAGTCTAGCACCCCTGAACAATACAGTGACCCTGGAAATGATATCTTGGATGCAGTAGGATACTCTAACATCACTGGATCCCCTGCCACATTTGACTAAGTTTGGATCTGAACAGAGTTCAGAGGTAACAGGAGGGTAATATTATGATTTGCCCTGGATCTTCTTCATCTCTTGTTGGTTGCTACCTTTTCTTCCTCCTATGGACTTACTCTCCCAAAGCTATTCTCTCACATAGCTTTGTGATCCGCTCACCTCATAGTTACTATTGTCTTCTTGGTTTTATTTCCACTACATCGCTTTCTGCAGCTGTGCTTTGCCCATCTCCATTGCATAGCCTTTCGCAGCAAGGGTCTTTCCATAGCCTTACCCTTGCTTTCCTTTCTTGACTCCTCTACTCAGAACTACTTAAGCTAGCACTGTCTCTCCTGTAACCTTAAGCTAGTTCTCCTCAACTCTCACCTTGAGTCCCCATTGAATACATCTTGTTCCATTAAACTGGTTTCACTCTTGAGACCTTTGACAATCCTAGTCAACAGGAAGTAGCCTTCAACTTGAAGGCACCCACAGGAACCATCCTTCACCACAGTTGAAGAGGAAATGCCTGCAGTGTGCATACTTCGTCCCACAGATCTTCAAGGCTACACTCATCCTTACCCAGGTCAAGTGTAACAGTTATACCTGATTAGAAGGATCTAGATCTTTGGCCTAGACTTGCTATGTGTGCTTCTATCTTGATAGATGAAGCAGGGTCAAGGGCTTTACCTGTTACAGGTCAATTTTAGTGCCATTCAAAAGCCCCTATATTTGAGTTAGATATCCCTAAACAAGAGCTAGACGCTCTACTAAGGCTTGAAGCCTTTACTCAAGTCCCTAGACTTCTAGTGTCACTTAGATGTGCAAGCACATTCCAGTCACTAAGTCTATTATCTTATCAGTCACAAGGTGTTGATTACCATTGTTGACATTATTATAGAGTTCAGGATGCACATGGCATCACTGACCTAGATCAGATCTCATCTGATCTTAGGGATCTGGAATCCCTCATGTCACCCATGAGGCCACTGCCTCACCATGCCTTGAAGGCATGTATGATCTAGAGATCTGCCACACCTCATGAAGGCAGCAAGTATTTAATGTGATAGGGGCTGTCCCCCTTTCTTCTATGCACACATGCATTGCATGCATGTTTTCTATTCCATTCTTATTTATTAACTTTCATTCTACATAGCCTTGAAGGCTATGTCTATGCTTCCATTCTGAGGCTCTGCAACCTCATTGCAACCTCAAGGACTACTCCCTTATTTAGTTGTACATCTATAGATTGGATTACAACATATGTAAATAGATCTCTGCTATATATACCAAAGGTGCTAGCTGGATAACCCCAGTCTAGTTCACTTTGGATTTCCTCACCATAAGCTGGTAGGAGGATACTTCCCCAGTCCCCACTAGTACTCAGAGCATAAGCTGCTCCCAAGTCAAGCCTAGAGTTGTGCACTTGTCACTTCCCTGCCTAGCAAGCTCAGGCATCCCAGCAAGTGGCCTACTGGCCTAGGGGTTTGGGTTGTTTCACATACCACCACATCAGAGATTCATTCATGTACTCTACATCAGTGCAGAGGTACCGCTCAACCTCATCACCTAGGTCTGAGGCTTTGGGTGCTGCGAGTGCAACCATATTGTCAAAAATATTATCCTGCAAATAATGTGTGATGGTTCACAAGTAATGGTAAGTGGTAAGACATGCACCTTTAATGGTAGCTCAGGTGCATCCTCACCCAAGCTGTCATTGTCACTAGCCTCTTCTTTAGCATATGAATGCTGGTATGCATCCTTGACGAGCTTCTGGGTGTTACAGGGGTATACTTTTTGCCCCTATTATATAAGCATTTGCAATGCCAATGGCAACACTCAAGTCACTACATTCCCGTACTACAGCTATTGACCTCTAAGCACCTGTCACTAGATGCTCGACGCGTTCAAACCACCAAGTCCCTTTTCCCACAGTTCCTTGTTTGATCCTGTGTACGTTATTATAGAATTCAAACCCAGATGAACAGAGTTCACCTCAAGGTTTGCTTCCCATTCATTTCTGTGCTGTGCACGCTTCTCTTCCATTCCAACCATAGCGTGTTGCACACCATGGCTTCCATTTCACCTTATCTATTAATCTCCACTCCACAGCCTTATGGCTATTCCATGGACCCTCTACCCTACGGCCACTCTGTGCCCTGGGTTATACCCCTAGTCTATATATAGTAGTAGATCGTAGATATGACCACATCATGTACATACAGCCTAACATCTATATAAACCCAAGGGACTCACTGGTCAACCCCAGTCAAGTCCTCTTGGAGTGTTCCTCATAAGACATTCCTAAGATACAACTCCTAGTCCCCTACTTCACTCTTCTAGTAGTCGCTGTTTCCTAGTGCAACCTAGCTAGTCTTTTGGGTTGTTTCACCAGGTGGTGTCAATCCACTCTTCCTTCCAGTGTGCATTCATGAAGTAGGTGAGTTTGTATCATGGGTGTAGAACTACAAGGAGTACCAGTTAGTAACAGTTCACTTGTAGCAAAGTACTTACCCATTGTGATCCTATACACTTTGGAGCTGTCTGTTAGCTGGTAGTACCAGTTAAGTGTTCGTTTCGCAAGGCTAATGGTGGCACAGATCACAGGACTGAACTTGCACTCCAGTGAACAGGTTGTAAGCTTTTTGTTGATGAGGTCCATGGCAGGAATGACTGTTGCAAGATTTGGTGTGGAACATGAAAAGAAAAGTGTTGCATCCTTCAGAATCTTTACGTTTGTCTAGCATCATGACCAGTGACCATAACACCTCATGCACACACCTTCAGCATGTTGTGCAGCTGTGCCAACAATTTCCATTCCACATCATCCAGCTCCAGATATCTCAATCCCAGTGCATGGTCCTGGGTCACACTGTCAACCGCTCCACAATGCTTCAACATATAGTCCAACATGTCAAATGTGGAATTCCATTGAGTCGACACATCATGCAGCAAGTTGGTAATGTTCATTCCCATCTCTTGAAGGAGTTTCCACCAGACTGGCAACAATTTCGTGGTCGAGTGGATGAGCTTGAAAGTGAGTCTATGAATCTGTCAATAATAAGCCATTCATCAGACAAGGTATCATCTCTTTCTGTTTCATTTCTTACCTTCACAAGCACTAACTTGACTGACCTAATGCTTTTCAGCAATTCCTGCCATTCCTCATTGGCAAGCAGTCTGATCTCATCAACCAATCCATTGGTGTCATCCTTTCTCTTGTCGCATGTCAAGTCTTCCTCTGTGATGGTCGCAAGATCCTCACTCTCCACCCCCTCACTCAGCTCCTCAAGTTCCTTCATCAGGTGTGCCTCCTCAGCTGTCATGTTCTTGTCAACATTCACCACTCCCTGGCCACCTTCACCCCACTTTCTTGGATTCACATCAAACTCCCTTATCAATGCCTTTGCCATAAGGTTTATCATGTGCAGGAAGCACCGTGTGTGTGTAGATGCTCCACTGAAGTCAAGTGGTGCATCACCCAACTCCTCGACCATCATGTTATTATTCGAAGCATTATTGCATGTGATACTCAAGATCTATCTCAAGGTGAGCACATTATCCATTGCCTGTCGCTTCAAACTGACCTTTTCCTTGATCATAAATTCCTCCAGGACATTTTGAAATGTCCGCACAAGTTCTTCACCTGTATGAGACTTCAGGATGGTCAGTCAAGGTGGATGGTGAACCAAGGTATGTCTGTGCTACCTTTGCTACCTCAACAACATCTAACAGAAAACTCAATGACATGCCTTGATGTTCTAGGTGGACCACAAATGCAACAAGAGCATGATGGTTGGGCACAGTCCATGCATCCATCATGAAATTCAATTTACCATTGTACTCCTAGTGAGCTGCTTTAGTATTTTGACCAAAGATGCCTGTGCTGATAAATACCTTCAACATTTTAGCCACTCTGACCTGGATCCTTGCAAACATGAGCCAAACATCATGCAAGACAGTCGAATTGGAAGGTATATAGTATTCTGGACGTTCCATCTTCATCAATGACTGAAATCCACAATCCTTGATGATTTGAAATGGCCACAGACTCTCACACACCCATCTCACAATTTCCATCCTGTATATAATAGTTTCATGACTCCAAGTCAAGTTGGACAGTGGTGAAAATGCACTTGGTCTCTGCACACGTATGTTGCCGATGTGAGTAAGTCACCTTCCCTTTTCCTTTCCTTTCAAATGCCTCCATGATTGACCCAGTGTGCAGGATACTTGCAACAATTCTTTTGCATGCCTCTGCAACATTCTTTGTGCTATCAGCAGCCTTCAAGGTTTCCACTCCCCAGCACTTCTTTGCATGCTTGCACATGTTTCCAGTCGATTGTGCATCAGTTGTGTCAAGGTACCTGCACACCATGACTTTGCATCTCTTTGCACAGCATATAAAGACATGCAAGCACTGCCCACCAGCTTCCTCGATGGCTGGGGTTGGTTGGAAGAATGCATAAACAGGCAAGGTCCATTTGGTCATCATTTTCTCTGGAAATGAGTATAAACTAATGCTTTGGATGTAGTCGGCCATTTACCAAGTTCTTGTCTGGGAGTCAACTCCTCCTCGCTATCAACATCCAACATGGTCTCTACTGAGGCTATGCTTGTTGTGTTACTGATCTTGTTAGGCTGCTGGCAGCTTTCATCAACATTGATGTTGATGTCCTCAATTTCAACATGATGGTGCTTTGAACTATTGGTGGTCGCACTAGCTGCTTGGTCTGGGGTTCCTTTACATTGTTATGGGGTATACTTTTTGCCCCTATTATATAAGCATTTACAATGCCAATGGCAATGTTCAAGTCACTACATTCCCATTCCACAGCTATTGACCTCTAAGTGCCCGTCATTAGACGCTCAATGCATTCATGTTACAGGTCAATTTTAGCACCATTCTAAAGCCCCATATTCGGGTTAGACACCCCTAAGCAAGGGCTAGACACTCTACAGAAGGCTTGACACCTTACTCAAGTCCCTAGACTTCTAGTGCCACTTAGATGTGCAAGCACATTCCAGTCACTAAGTCTATTATCTTATCTCGAAGATAAGATCAAGCTTA
>JBBPLR010001092.1:0-10177 GCA_038089915.1 Sutorius australiensis
TTCCTATCATCTCTGAGTCTATTCGCATCAGCAGAGTCATCCTCCGGACCTCATTCTCATCCGGAATAATTTCCTCCTTCTAGTCCGGAATTTTGGGTTTTCAGCCATCCTCTTCTTCCTAGTCCTCTGGACCTCTTTCCAGCGCTGCAGGCAGTCTCAGCAAACCCTTTTCATCACCCAACCTTACCTTCAGAACCCCAGGGACGAACACACTCACCCTACCTCGCACCCACCTGATCTTTATCACCCACAGTGGTGCAGAGGGTGGTCGGAAAGTTCAGTGTACAACAGTCAGCATCTCCTATCATGATTTATCCACTGGCATGTATGTACTGACATTTACGTACAGAACATGGCATGCTGATGGAGCCATGGTGCCGTTGAAAGGCTCAGACGCAAACTGAAAGCCCGACCTTATACTTTTACCAGTGTCAATTGCCAATTTGTCCAGAGATCTTGACTGGAGGGATGTCAGCGTCTTCGGGGAGGTGAAGAGTAAAAAGACTACCAACACATTGAAAAAGTCTTATATTGAGGCAGCCGGAAAAACTGCTCTTCTCCTCTACGCACAGGACAGAAGGCATTCAGCACCATGCCCCCAAATTCTGGGCCATTACATTGTCCTCATGTTCTTTGATCGAGGAGGGTCCCTTTCGACTGCAGCATTCGACATCCATGAGAATCCCTAGATGTTTCTGCGCATTTTGCTCGGTATTTCTACAGCTCCTCTCACCAATATTGGCTTCGACGAGACAGTGCTCTGGGATAATAAGGGCAGGAAAAGGGTGTTGGTTGCATGGAAGGGGAGCAGCAAGGATGACAACAAGGGAAACCCGGTTGTGTTCTTGGAAGAACTAGTCTTTATTTCAGATGCGTTGCATGGTCGCGGCACAACCGTTTGGGCTGCTTTGATGAAGGATCCTACCTCTCAGACACTTTGACGTCAAGTGGTCGTAAAAGACTCTTGGATCGACCCCTTGCGAAGATTCATGGAAGGGAGTTTGTTAGCCAAGCTCAATGATGCGAGCGTCGAAGGTGTACCCCAGCTCATACATGAACAACAGGTACAAGGATCTCATCCCTCACATCCTGAAGTGAAGGTCAATATGTTGACACATTTCCTTCGCAAACTTCTTTCACAATCAGACAATCGTCAATATCAACTTCGCGTACTCTCCCGCCTTCTGACCGAGCCATTCGGGATGCCAATTATGTCATTCTCTTCTCTTGCCCAGCTTCTAGTCACATTCATTGATTATGTACTCAGTGCATTCTTGTTCATCATATTTGCCGTCCGCACTGCTTATGACCTCTGAAGTCCATAAGGACGCTATCGACAAGGCAAAAGTTCTGCACTGCGACATCAGTTTACTAAATCTCCTTCTCATCCTCTGGGATGCCTCGAGAGATGGCAATCACTGCTTGGACTTCCTTGACAACTTACCGCCAGAGACTCACAAGCGTCTTCGAGCCAAGATTCAAAATATCCCTCATCGAGGCCTTCTTGCAGACTGGGGTTATGCCATACCACTTGATCTCCCCCACACTCAAGCATGCACCATCCCTGAGCTCAATCGTGCTCCCAGATCGCCACCTTCAACACCCCATTACAATGGACCCCCAACCTCTCCTGTATCACCACCCAGTGATCTAACCTCAGGCAATGACTTGGTTCCCATTTGAATCTCTGTTCTGGGTGAGGATACGGATCAGATTGTACACATTGCCCTCTCTGAACTCAGAGATGGCCATGAAATTGTGCTTTTGATGGGGAGGGACTCCTCACCTGATCAGTTTCAACCATCGATTGACACAAATCCCCTCTACTGCACTGTAAGTTCCTCCAAAACTATGGAGTGTGACGACTAAATGTTTACATAGGGAATGTGGTCCTGGATGGCTGCAGAGCTTGTAATGACAGGCCCTGGCAAACCTGTATCTCATACGGCTGGTCACGACCTCGAGTCAATGTTTTACGTCCTTCTCGGGATCTGTGTACTCTTTGATGAGCCTTTCTGCCCCAAACCAGAAGCCAAACTTGCTCAGTGCTTCGATCTGTATTTTAACACATTTGAGCCAAGTCTACTGAAAACGACAACCATTCAGTCTCAATTTGGCTGGTCGTTCAACATTCTCCAGCATATATCTCCATACTTCCAGCCCCTGATCCCCCTCCTCAATATTCTGCGAGAGAAGATTGTCTTGCCGATGGATTACTATGGTGATTCATTTCACTCTGGCAATCCCATCACACATGATGAGATGAGGAAGGCCTTTCTTAATACGTTGTGCGAGATTGACGATCAGTGTTGGATTCGCCACACTTCACCGACTAATGATTCACGACCTACTCTCGATACCAAGCTTGAGATAGGGTTGAAGTCTCAGTCTCACTCCTCAGGCCACTCTGAACCTAATGGGTCTTCAGAGTTATCAGATTCAAGTCAGGTTGCCTATGGTCGCACCACCCTGCAAATACCACACCCCTCTCCTATTCATCGAGTCAGTGGGCCTGGCTTTGCTTCGAGTACCAGCTCAGGCAGCGTTTGCAGGCAACTCTCAGAAGATGACGCAAATCACCCTGACTCAGTATCTCGGGCTGCAAAACGTCCACATGCATCAGGCTGCCATTTCAATGCAAGAACTGGTCCAAAAAATGCAGGTCCAGTACCTCGTCAATTTGTGGCTACCGCACCCTTACTCAGATGTAACCCTGACTGATGTACCCTTACATTGGTCCACTTCCTTCCATTTCTACCGAAACTTTCTAGTCCTCGTGTGTGCCGATGTTGTTCTGTATCGTTACATACCCGATTACTTTTGTTTTTTATTAGCCAAGTTTTCCTGTGCCTTGAGGCTGAGAGTCAGTATTCAATGATGTTTCACGATTGTTGTAGCCGTTTTTTGATGTATTCTATCACTTTGGTCTTGGTCATGAGTTATCTGAGTCTCCACGCGGCTGAGTGGTTAAAAAGTACTTGGTTCCAGCATGCAAACACCCCATCCCCAGTACCTTGCACCACCTGCTGAGTTGAAGTTGCCACCTCCCAACCATGCCTCCCAAACGAAAAATAATCTACAAGGACGGCGATGAACACACTCAGACTATCGCTGATACCTTCAACAAGTGATCTCGGGTGGAAAAGCCCAATCCTCCTGGTATTTCTCATATGAGCACTCTCCTCACTGCTAATTTGACCACCATTAGGCGTATTGGAGACAGAGGAAAGTGCAGTCCAACGCTCTGCTCACAGTGGAAAAGGTACTGGAGGTCAGCTCGCCCAGATGAAGAATCTTGAGCATATGCAAACCGCTGCGACACTCAGGCCAAAACGTCTCGCCGACCTTGATACCATGACCAAAGGAGATGCGGTTAATCCTATGGCTCCCAGTTTACCTCCTTTGCCTCCTCAGATTCCCCCTAGTAAATCGCGACCGAAACCCCGACTCAGGTCTAAGACTAGCGACCTGGTCACTTTTCCAAACCCACCATCTACCATCCAACCTTCGTTCAGCTTGGCGGCTCTGGGTCAGCAATTTGGATTTAGGGTACCCACTGCTGGTCAGGTCACTAGCAATACTGAAAAACATGCTGGATCTCTGCGCAGTGTGGATTCGTCATCAACTTCTTCTGGGCCTCAGTCTTCCCATGCTAGCTCAATTTTCTCTGCTGATGCTTCCCGTATTTCCACTGCCCCCACTTCTTGGGCTAGCTCCATCTGTCTATCGTCTCAGGGAGATCCAGACACCTTTCAGCGTCCGCATGGCCACTCTTTGCACCTCAAAAGACTGGCGCTCACATCTCAATCCGGTGTGGAAGCTCCTCGTCACATTTCTTGTGTAACGTCCGAAAATATCAGGTCCCAACCTCCATCCCAAGCACCCCGGCTCAGCCAGCAACCTTTGCACCTCGACTCCCAGAAGGATCAGTCAACCACACAGCATCTTCCTCATCAGCCCCAAGACCCCTCAATTCTTCCCTCTCTCCGTTTCGAGGAGTTGGACGATCTGGATTCACCCCCTCCATGCCCAGTAGGCCTGCAGCACACAGCCTCATTCTATACCACCCCTCTCAACGGACTTCTCCATGGACACACCCTTTTTGCGGTTCCCAATGAAGGTGAGGACCATGATCCTGCCGGTGAGAACTATGGTGATCCTCCTATCGACGAGACAACACCAAGCAATGACGAGTGCCTTGCAGAATCCGTTTTGCGAGGAGGTAATTATACTGACTGTTTTAGAACTCTTGCTAATGTCTGGCATTTCAGAGAATGTGGACCATGATCCTGCTGGTGAGAGCTATGGTGACCCCCCTATCAATGAGACAACATCAAGCGATGATGACCATTTTGCAGAATCTGTTTTGAGAAGAGGTAATTATACCAACTGTTTTGGATCCCTTACTAATGTCTGGCATTTTAGAGAACGTGCGTGGGGACACACAGGATCAAGCTCACTCTCCTTCCAACTCGGATGCCGAACATAAGTAGTTCAGAGCAAGATATGCATGTACTCACAGCCGCTTGACAGGGTCAGGCCAGGTACAACATACCACTTCACATAGCAATGGTAAGCGCAATTGCATGCAAGAAACGTAGCTAATATCTTGCCCACCAGACCAAGGCCACTCGAATACCAACACCGAAGATGTAGTAGCTGCCCACTGACGGTGAAATCATGCTCCCTGCCTCCCGAGCAATTCTCAGCTAAATGTTATCCGGGAACAGCAATCTTCCACATTGTCACAATCCCCTCAGACTCGAAGCACAGTTCATCCACCATCTGCTATGTCGTGGTCGCTAGGAACAATCAACCCTCCTGTACCGCCAGTTGGTCCTGTCACAGAAGGGGCCACACCGTGGCAAATACAGTTCTACAAACCAGCGGTTCAGGACGTACTTGAATGTGCAAAGCAGTTCTCTCATTGTGATGTGGCATCCATTAATGCATTTCCACTCTGTGCTCAGTTCAATATAAAGGCTATGGAGTACGTGGAGGAAGCAATCAGCGAAAGACGATCACAAGGTTTGCTGGTCACCGATGGTAAGTTTAGCAGTACCCTGTATCACTCGCTAACCAGTATTACTTTCAAGGTTGGTGGCCTCACCACACAAACGATATCTGTAAACTAGTACGCCTTTGACTGGCAATATTTTATAGGACAGTCTAAATGTACTTGACAGCTTTGGGAGGACCTTGGGAATTGGCGTTCAGCGCTGAGGAAGAAGGCTCGCACATACGTCACCCAGCGCTACCAGTGGGACCCAGAAAATCGTCGCGATGTAAATTCTGAGATCGCAAAAGATCTCCTTGGAGGTCGTGGGGCATTCTTGAGAAACGGTGTGGATGAGAACGTAAGTGGTACACACCTCTCGCGCCATTGCCTAAACATATTATCAGGGACATACAAATAATCTCGCTCATCCTGCTCTCGCTGGTCTCATCATTGATTTTTTCTATTCCGGTTCTTTGTCCCTTGGTAAGCTTTTTCCAGAGGTTTTCGGGGCGGAGGTACCAAGGGTCACGGTCGCAATTGTGGCCACGGCGGTGTAGAGAGCTACAACTCTCTAGGTTCGTATCCTAGGTTTTTACAGTGTTCCTCAAACGTCCATCCGTTGTCCCGAGTCCATCCAAGGAGTATCCAGGCGACCTTATACACTTGGTATGTGTCCGGACCTCTTTCCGATGTTTTCCGTTTATCCGGTCGGTCCGGATTCCTTCCGGATGCGATGCGGATACCTTTCCGGGGTTCGGATTAGCAGTTTTCGCTTTGAAACCATTCAGACTATTACTTTGTCCTTCGCAGACATTCTTATATGTTTCGACACCCCCTTTTTGGTTACTTTACATGTGCTACACTGTCTCTATAGCTACAGTCCCGGGCATACCCGGACTATAAAGTCTGTAGGACGGCTAGTTTTGAATAACTAAGTCTCTCTTCGCACACGAAATCACTCGGATTTCATTCTAAGTCGCTCAGCATCGATCGTGCTCGGATATACTCATTATCCGGACCACTTTGCTCTCATATCGCCCTCATCCAGACTTTGTTCTCCTCCGGAAGCTCGCCCTCTTTTGTCCAGAACTCTTCTGGTCGTCGTTCTTGGCTGGATTTGCTTCCTAAAAACACTATTCATTGTAGCAAACCCTTTTCAACACACAGCCTTACCCTCAGAACCCCAGGGACAGACATATCCACCCTACCTTGCACCCACCTGACCTTTACATTCTACAACTGGAGCCCACTGCGAGGGGTTCTTCAAGGTTGTCGAGAAGGACGCTGCGACCTACACCACAGCACCTTGACATTGAAATTCTTCTAGCGGAGTTCTGCAATCTCCATATCTCCGGCGATTCCGAGTTCCTGATTTGGGTGACTCCGGAACGCGCACGTCACAACCAACTCCTATCGGATCTCTCTTCCGATGTCATTATCGATTCACCACAGATACCCAGTGGTTTTACCGCATCGACTCCTGTCAGAGTCCCTGGTTTCCTTGGCAATCTGTCACCGGACCTCGGACCGCTTTCACCTTTAACTCCAATAGCATTGCCCGAAACCAGGAGTTTTTCTTGGCAGCTCCCTCTTATCAAAGAAGGATCGCCGGGATCATCGCCAGCCCCTTCACAAAGTACTCCTCTAACTGCGCTTACATCCTGTTTAACGTTTCCCTCTTCTCGGAATTCCACTCCTGTATCCAAACCAGACTCGGACTTTTCTACTCCTACCCCTTCTGTTGCCACCAACCGCCCACAGAATCGGAATATTGCAATGGCCAATCAGCCAGTATTCCACATGCCTCTTCGAGGCACCCAAAACACTCCGAAATTCAACGGCAAATCTCCATCGCAGTTGCCTCGATACTTTGAAGACATAGAGCAGATCAGCGATCAAGCCAGGCTAGATGACGCTGGGACTATTAAAGCCGCTATCAAATATGCGGATCTCGATGAAGCTGAGGTTTGGGAAACCTTACCAGAGGCTAACGCTGCGCTTCCGGACTGGAATAATTTCACCAACGCAGTCAAAAGGTTATATCCCGGATGTTCGGGTACTGACCGATTTTGTCGAGTGGACATACAGCACCTCATTGAGGATTATCAAAAGAAACAGATGCGCAGCCAGGATGACCTGGGAGAATACACTCGAAAATTCACTAAAGTATCTGCAATATTGATTGCTAACCGCAAACTTTCCGATATGGAGAGGGATATGATCTTTTTAGCAGGGTTTCCATCTGCTCTCAGAGACCGGATTTGTCACCGGTTAGCGATTGTCCAACCGGACATTCATCCGGATGACCCTTATCCGATGGACAAAGTTATAGCAGCGGCAAAATTCCTATTGTCCGGATCCGCGCTGCACGCTACCTACTCAACGTCCACTTCAGATATCTTACCCACCGCACACATACCTCACCAACGTCAACCCCCCATCCCTATTCCTTCTTACAATCCACCTCCAGCGGCCAAAGTCGAATCTCATGTTCACACCCGAATGGGTCCGTTCTGTGGATTCTGTGCATTAAGCGGGCACTTTACAAGGGACTGTCTCCTCTGCCAAGAGTATGTTAACTCGGGTAAAGCGAGTAGGGGCACAAATGGTAGAATCTACCTGCCAGATGGCTCTGCTATTCCACGTATACCCAATTGTCGCTGTCTCCAAGAGGTGATTGATTACGTCGCACAACAAGCTGCTTCTGCCTTGAACCCTTCTGCCTCGACTTCTTCCACTTCCGCTGCTCTGGCTTCTAGCACCTTTAAGTGGGATCCTCCTCCACATGTGTCCGCTAACATCCTGTCAACTTCATATATGAGTACCCCAGCTGTATTAGACCTTGATCCTTCCATGTTCATCTCCACCATCACTTATCCAGGCTATGAATCCGATCCGGAAGTGGATCTGCCGGATTTCCAACCCTATGTCGCTCAGGCTTGGGCTGCGTTTCAAGCGGATCGCACAATGAAAGACAAGAGAAAAAGAGTTAGGTTCGATGGAGTACAGGTTCCGCCTCGGAAAACAACTCTGGATACTTGACCCGCTCTGGTATCAACTCCGAATTCCCAATCCACTAGTGTACCAACTTCGAATTCTCGTGCAGCTACTGTATCTGAGGAGACGGAAGTTCTCTCCCCTGAGCTTCAGAATGCCTCGAAAACAACATCACCGACATCTTCTACTGCGTCCGGCAATACTACCGCTCCGGCATCTGCTAACCCTTCCGGTCCTTCCAGAAATGCCTTGCTGCACATGGGTTTTGGCAATGGGCCATCCGCTTATCCAGGTTCCAATCAATTTAGATATTCCTTCCCTTTGGAAGATGAAACAGCACCGAAACGAGTACTAGATCGGATTCTGGATACAAGTATACCAGTTCCGGTCAAGGATCTTTTCGCTGTATCACCCGAGTTCCGTAAACAGTTCCGTGAAATAACCGCGACGAAATGAGTATGCGGTCCACCTACTAAAACTGTACAGGTTAACGAGTTATCTGGACGAGATCCGTCCTCAGTTAGCCGCGAATTCAGACACAAGATGCTCCGGAACGAAGACGGACTTCTGGTCGCACACCATGATCTTCCGTTGCGGGCTCTGGACGCCAAGGTCAGCCCATCCGGGTATTCTATTACAGGTGTTTTGGATTCCGGATCCTCAATAGTCGCTATGCCAAAACGCATTTGGCAAGAACTGGGACTTCCGGTCCGATCCGATCATGTTATGCACATGTCCTCCGCGAATGCCAGCGTGGACACCACCATCGGTGTTCTAGAAAATATGGCGCTCGATTTTGGAGCCGGAGAAGTCATAGTTCAGGTCCAGATCCTGGCCCGAGCCAACTTCGACTTACTCCTAGGACGACCATTCCATTGCCTTATGAGCGCTACCACTGAAGATTTCCCGGACGGATCGCAAACTATCACTCTGCGCGATCCGAACTCCGGAAAACAATATGCTCTACCGACCAAAGCTTGGTCGGAAGGATGTCCGCTCTGTCGGGAGCATAAACATTGTAATAACCACCAATCCGTTGTTGAAATGGATTTGGATTTTTGAGTTTCGATGATCCACCTAACGGTCGGGGAGATTCCACAATCTCTTACAATTCTTCCTCTTCTTCCTTTGCCGCTTCTGCCTCCGCCTTATCCGTTTCTTCAGTTTCCACTTTATCTTTTACGTCCGCTTATCCGATTCCTTCCGAACATTATTCCTTCTTATCTTCCACTCAATCCGTGCTTCATCCGGATTCTGTTTCCACGGTCTCCGCAAACTATTCCTATGATATGACGTCTCATTCTTTGGCTTACAAGCCGGTTGCGAAGAAGGTTCGTTCCGTTGTAGCCCCTATGGGTGAAGAGTATCGCATCACACGTTCTCTTCCGGACGATCTGCTCGCCGGACTAAAACCTCTTCCGATTCATCCCCGGATTTCGTTCCGGGAAAACGATTTACACAAGAACGTGCTGACACTTTAGATCTCGACCCGGCAAAATGGCTCTGGCCAGAAGAAGTGAAAATCCTCCGCTGGCTTCTTCGAGAGCACGAAATGGCTTTTGCTTGGATTCCTACCAAGCGAGGTCGCCTCAATGAACACTATTTCCCTCCAGTAAAGATTCCAACAGTTCCACATACCCCTTGGGCACTCCACAATATTCCGGTTCCGCCCACTATGTGGTCCGGTGCTATTCAAATCATAAAAGATCGCATCGCATCTGGAGTTTATGAACCGTCTACAGCCGCATACCGCTCACGCTGGTTTTATGTCCTCAAACAAGACGGGAAATCACTCCGGTTGGTGCATGATCTCCAACCCCTGAACGGTGTCACCATCCGAGATGCCTCTACACCCCCGTTCGTCGAACACTTCGCCGAGTCCTTTGCAGGATTTGCAGTATATGGCATGATGGATCTATTCGCTGGATATTGAAACAACCCAACCCCTAGGTCGATAGACCGCTTGCTGGGATGTCCGATCTTGCTGGACAAGGATTGGAACAAGTGAACGCCCTAGACTTGACTTGGGGGCAGCTTATGCCCTGAGTACTAGTTGGGGACTGGGGAAGTATCCTCCTGCCTGCTTCAGGTGAGGAAATCCAAAGTGAACTAGACTGGGGTTACCAGGCTAGCACCTCTGGTATATATAGCATCTATAATATTTACATATGTTGAGATCTA
>JBBPLR010001093.1:0-10172 GCA_038089915.1 Sutorius australiensis
CTGGTTGTGTCGAAGGATTGCAGATTATAGGAAGGAAGACCCAGTGAGCTTTAGGCTGATGGACAACTTTAGCATTTACCCACAGTTCATGTTCCATCCACAGTGGAGTCAATTTTTGCAGGTGTTTGACAACAGTCTGGATGGAACTGCATTTTACAGGTGGGTTGGTGCTGTCTGGTGTGTGCTCACTCCACTTTGGACATCCTGAACAAAGAAGATGTCAATGATTCCCTGATTATGATCCAACCGACGCTTATGTCCTATATGTTCAATGTCTCACCACAGCCCATCCTCCTCGACAGTGTCTCGATCAAACCTGATGCAATCCCCCTCAACATCTTCTTCCACATCCACATCTTCCACGGGGAATGAGAGTGCGCAGGCAATTGGGATGGGGCAGGCAACTTTCATGGATGATGCGAGTTTGCAGGTGTTTTTGCTGCATCCGAAGTAACTGGTGCATATTGGTTAATTTTTTTTTCTATGGATATGTGCTGCCGTACACAGATACAGATCAGGTACAGTATGAATTGGTTCACAAGTCAGCTCTTTAGTTGATTCATGCTATTCCCTAAGGTTCTGAATATGTAACTTGATACCATGGGTTGATTCCAATTGTCAAATTATACACTGAGAAATAGCATCATCTTATACTAATTGATGTATACTTGTTGATTCGATATCGTGTGGTGACTGATCTCGCATGTTCGGATACATCCGTGCTCCTCTACTTCCAGCTCCATGGCATTGATGGCATGAAATTCGCAAGAAAAACAACAGAACAGTTGTTACACCTGGCCCAGGTAGGGTCAGGTATAGCCCTTCAAGGGTTCAAGGAGGTGGACAGACAGTCTGACAACAAGGGACAGACAGGAGTGACAAGCTCTAGTTTGAGTCAGGGTATAGGGTTGAGACGACAGTCTCAAGCCTAGTCAAAGTAATGACACTACATGAAGTGTAGGTCAAGTTCGAAGTAAGATGCTTAAGGGTTACTTAAGGTCAAGCAAGAAAGTCAAGAGAAAAGCAGTAGGATTTGGTTGTGGTACTTGAGGTGTTGTGAGAGTAGAAGGGAGAAACTACTTATGGAATATACATGGCTGGGCCGGGTATATATACCTAAGAGAACCAAACAGAGGCAAATACTGTAAAAGGAAGTATGCCGGAAATGGTAGCTACATGAAATGTCACGGAACATGACAGAACAATTGCTGACTGAGCAAATGGAATATTATGGAATGATGATGTCAGCAATTGGAAAAGGAAATGAGTTCATGGGAATGAGTTATGTAAGAAAAGAAAAAGGGGTGAGTCATAACATTACCCCCCGGTTATCTACCAAGTCCACATGGTAGTCTTTCAGTCGAACGCTCCTAAGGTAGGGGACCTGGTGACATTGGTGTACACTTCCTTATTCCAAGGATCGTCTTCATTGTCGTCTATGAAGGATTGGTTAAGTTGGGTGAACACATAGGTTCGGCGGAGGGGTTGTGGTCTATGAGCGACGGGGAATCTGGCATGTAAACCTGCAACCCTAGTGTAGATCGGAGGCAGAGGGGATCCTGGATCCGTGTTATGTGATTGACGAGATCTAGACGATGTTGGGGAGTGTCTGGAGGATGAGGAGGACATTGAGGTCTGATGAGGTGGGTTCCGAGCGAGCAGGCAGGGCATTGAATGTGGCCTGGGGCCCAGCGAAGACAGGTGGGACATTGATAGACAGGGCACCTGATGTGGATGTGCCCGAGTCTTCTGCAGTGGAAGCATCTCTCATGCCAGTGTGGATGGGAAGAGGTGATTGGATTGTTACTGTTGTCCCCGGCCCATCGTGCCTCGGCCTGGTCAATGGCATGGGCTTCTTCTGGGGATATGGGTGATGACGATGCGGTCGGATGAGAGTGGCTTCTTCTGTGGATAACCGGCAGGGGCATATTGTGTGCACGGGTGAGATCCTGGACGTAGTGGTTGATCTGTTGGAGGAACTCTCTGAACTCTGTTTGGTAGGTGAGGGTATTGAGGGCTCCATGGAGCTCCTCGGAAATGTCCTGTAAATAGATACAAATGAAGTTGACATTGGCATCAGGGCAGTTGAGCAGGAGAGGAACAATTCAGGATAGTTGTCCTGCTTGGAGGAAGGCCCTGTAGAGGGCGAGAAAGGGAGACCCAATGTCAAGATGAGCATTGATAGGGGTTGCTAAGCAGGGGTCGTGGACGAAGTTGTTCAAGAGGTTGAGATAGTCTACATCGGGGAATTCATTGCGGACATTATGGGTGAACGGAGGGAGGTCGACTGACTCCATGAAGCAGGGTACAGGTAAGATGGGGTCACTGGTTGTGGAGGCAATGGAGACAGGAGTAGGGGGACGTATGTCCCATCCCAGTTCTGTGGTGGTGGATACATTGTTGATTTTGTCTAGGATGGGGATGTCATCTGTAGAGATAAACAGAGAATTGACAAGAGTAGAGTCCAACATGGAGGAGACAGTGGAGATGGAGTCTTCAGCATTGGCAGTTCTGACGGAGGTCTGCATTGTTGGTGGTGGTACGAGTGGAAGATGAACTGAGGGAGAACATCATGGGGTATCGTTTCTTATATGCCTCAAGGTCGGACTTAGCATTTTTCAAGTTCTGTTCTGGGATCCATGAGTCATCTTCTGCAGAGTAGCCTTTCCATTGGATCAGGAAGGAAAAGCCTATGGGGGTCCGCTTATGTTTCAGGATGGCTTTGATTTTGTATTCTTTCTCCCCTTGGATCAGATCAGGAGGTGGGGCAGGGAAATTCTTTCCATGAATTTCATTTTCTGAGTATGGGGAAAAAAGGGAGGCGTGGAACGTGTTGTGGATCTTCCATGTTTGCAGAAGGTGGAGTTGGTATACCAATGGGGATAGAACTTTAGTGATGGTGAAGGGTCCTTCGCGTTTGGCTGAGAATTTCGGATGGGTATTTGATTGTTTCAAATTCTTGGCTTTGAGCCAGACCTTGGTTCCTATTTGAAATGGGGTAAAGGGTTTATGATTCTGGGCGGCCATCCGTTGTCTGGCCAGATCGTGGGCCACGAGGGCTTCTTTATGGGCTTCCGTAAGGTTCCAGAGATGTTTATCAATAGCTGGTAATCCTGATGATGGGATTGTTTCAGGGAGGGCTGCGGGTTTGTAGCCCATCAGAAGGAAGAATGGGGATTTGCCCATGACCTCGTGTGGTCGGCAGTTGTGGGTAAACTCGGCATGAGTGATATGTTCTGCCCAGGATTGCGGGTTTGATCTGCAGAAGATCCTTAGGTACGTTTCTACTTCCTGATTGACCCGTTCTGTCTGTCCATCAGTTTGTGGATGGTAGGTGGTGGACAGGGAGAGATCATATTTCAGGAGTTTAGCCAGTTCTTGTGCGAATGCTGGGGTGAACTGGGGTCCCCGGTCAGAGATAATGTTGGAATAAAGGCCAAATCTTTTGAAGACATTATGGAAAACTATTTCGGCAACTCCCTTGGCCATTATGGTTTTTGTTGTGGGGCAAAGAACGACCCCCTTCATAAGGCCATGGTCTACCACAACCAGGAGTGAGTCAAAACCAGAACTGGGAGGGAGGTTGGTAATGAGATCACATGAGATCTGTTGGAATGGTCGCTGTGCCATTGACAGAATAGGAGTAAGGGGTGGTGATGTGGGGTGGGTGTTTGCCTTGTTTTGTTGGCATTTGGCACAGCCTGTGACGTATTGTCAGACATAGGAGGTGAGGCCTGGCCAATAAAATTGTTGGGAGATGAGTTGGCGGGTTTTAAGGAAACCCGGATGTCCAGCTGACTCGTGATCATGGCATTGGTGGAGGATAGCCCACCGAAGGGTCTCATTGGGGGGTATGTAGATGTGGTCATGGTATGTAAGGACATCGTCGTGGTGTCACCGGTCAGTGAGGTGAGATCATAGTGGTGTGGGGGATGTGCCGGTGAGGGCAGCCATAGCCGCAAGGAATGTGGTATTGGTCTGGGATGCAGTTTCAATATCGGAGGCTAGGCCAGTGTTGATGAGGTTGACGAACATGGAGTTGGGTAGTAACGTGACGTCGTTGTTGTCCTCCGAGGTGGAGGTGATGTGATCAGGGTGGCGTGAGAGGGTGTCAGGAGCTGAGAGTTGAGCTCTGGGGATGTGTGTATGTCGAAGGTCAAAGTCGGCCAGGTCTAGAAGCCACCGCGCTTGTCTTCGGTTGAGTTTATGGGGTGCTTTGAAGTACAAGAGGTTTTTATGGTCAGTGAAGACTTCAACCTGGTGGGTCGCACTGTGGAGGTAGTGGCGCCAAGCTGCAAGCGTGTGCATGATTGTGAGCAGCTCCCGGTCATAGACGTCGTAGTTTCATTCTGTGTCAGAGAATGTTTGGGAGAGGTAGGCGCAGGGTTTCCAGTCACCGTTGGTGTCAGATTGAAGGAGAACAGCACCTGAGGCTTGTCCTGATGCATCAGTTGAGATGGCAAATGGTTTGGAATGATCGGGGATTGTGAGGATGGGTTGGGTCATGAACATTGTTTTAAGATTTTCAAAGCTTGTCTGGCAGGCCGCAGTCCATGCCCAAGGGTGGTCCTTTTTGGTGAGATCTAGGAGTGGCCTTGCAAGGTCAGAGAAGTGCAGGATGAACTTTCGGTAGAAGTTTGCAAAGCCTAGGAAGGATCGGACATCGTGGACCTTGGTGGGGTTTGGCCAGTCCTTGATGCCGTCCAGTTTGACAGGGTCCATTGTGATGGAGCCTGGTTTGATGATCATCCCGAGATATTTGGTCTCGGAGGTGGTGAAAGAGCACTTCTCCTATTTGAGATGGAGGTCTAGTTCTTCCATTCGCTGGAGCACTCACTTGGTTCTTTCTACATGAGTTTGGTTGTTGGGTGAGAAGATCAGGAGGTCGTCCATATAGATGACGAGCCACCCTTCTGCGATCATGTCTCAGAATGAGTCATTCATGAATCATTGGAAGGTGGCAGGGGAGTTTGTGAGCCCGAAGAACATCACGGTGGGTTCAAATAAGCCTTTATGGGTAATAAAGGT
Organism: Sutorius australiensis; assembly: GCA_038089915.1. Classification (NCBI taxonomy): domain Eukaryota; kingdom Fungi; phylum Basidiomycota; class Agaricomycetes; order Boletales; family Boletaceae; genus Sutorius; species Sutorius australiensis. The sequence continues at coordinate 5,029 of JBBPLR010001093.1, forward strand.
GGCTTTCCATTGGTGTCTGTCCTTGATATGGACGTTGTTGTAGCCCCATCTAACATCAAATTTGGTGAACCGACAGGCGTCTTTGAGTTTGTTGGTGAGGTCCAAGATGAGAGGTAGGGGGTAAGCGTCACAGACTGTATGCTGGTTGAGATACCAGTAGTCTTGGCATGGTTGGAGCTTTCTGTCCTTTTTTTTGACGAAGAAGAAGGGTGATGCTTGTGGAGAATTGGAGGGTCGGATTTTTCCAGACGCTAGATTTTTCTCCAGGAATTCTTCGGTAGCTTTTTGTTTGTGGGGGTTTAGGGGATACACTTTGGCAATTTTCGGAGTGAAAGTTTCGTCAAGGTCAATTGCATGGTCGTATGGCTGCGATGGTGGTACATGGTCATTGGCCTCTTTGGAAAAGACTTTTGCAAATTGTTGGTACTCCACTGGGAGTTCCATTTTCAGTTTCTTTGCTTCCGATTTGATAGCGAGTTCAGTGGCTGTTGTAGCTCCAACTCAGGCACAGGGTATGATCCTGGATCTGATCACAACCCGGTTCAGGTTGTAGTTTTGGATAGCGAGCAAGGTGTAAATTTCTGCTCGCACAGGTTTTATTTCTTCATTTGGGTCGGATCCTAGATAGGAGTATAAATGTTTGTCCCAGATGGGGTCGATGTTGACGTGTCAATGGGTGTGTCAATGTTCCATGTATTGGTCATGTCATTTGAGATCGGCGGTATGGAGGTAATACAGATCTTTGGATTGATCTGAGGTTTCATCAATGGATAGGGTGTGATGGGTCCAGTCGATTTGGGGGTTGGCCATGGTAAGCCACAGGTGTCCTAGGATGACATTTTCCTTTCCACAGTGGATGACATGGAACAGGGTTTTGTGAGTTATCTCTTTGATGTTGACGAAGAGGGTGGTGGTATAGCGGATAAGGCCCGCTTTGTTGACCAATTGGTCAACATTTCAGACTTTTAAGGGGTTTGCCAGTTTCTGGAGTGGGAGTTTATTTTTCTTGGCGAAGTCCAGGTTGAGGCACGAGATTTCGGTGCCACTGTCGATAAGGGCGCAGGTATCGACAACTTTCAACGTATGTGAGGGGTCCAGCAATTGTATCAGGATCTGCATTGTATTGGTTGTAGGAGATACAATTACAGGAGCGCATGTTGGAGAGGGGGAACATTGCGTTGGCAGATGTTCCTGTTCAAAAAACCCATTTGGAAGGTAACCATCCCCACGTTCACTTCTTCCTCATTGTCACAGTCTATCAGGTTGGGGATTGGTTCCTTCTTTGTGGTTTGAACCTGAGGGTTCTTCTTGGGTGGTTCTTGGTTTTTGTGGACGAATTTCTTCATGCACTGGGTTGATGTATGGCCTTTCTCTCAGCATTTGAAACATCGCCCTTCCTGGATACACCGAGTTCTTTCCTCAGGTGTGAGTTTCTTGGGAAAGACATTGACGGCGTCAATGTCCATGGCATCTGGGTCGTGTTCGGCCCAACGTTGGGGGGTGGGAGTAGGGATATACATCGCCTTCTTGGATCTTTCGATGGCGTTAGAGTATTCCTCATTGTTGGATAAGTCTTGTGTGGTCTTGTACCATTCTTCAGGGGTAGTGGGCTTGGTAGCCTGATCATTGATCTTTCTCATGATGTCGGTGGGGATGCCGCATGCAAAGTATCCAATGATGGCATGATTGTCGGTGATGTTGGCCGTAATGACTTTTCCTTTGAACATTGAGATGTATTTGCTTATGATCGGGGACCATCCTTTTCGGGTCCATACCATTCTGGTTTCTGCTAGCCATTGGTGGGCTAGGGTCACCATTCCTGTCCCTTTAAAGTCGCGTAGGAAGTCCTTCTGGAATTCCTCGTATGTCCTGAGGGACAGGGTGGTTTTGGACAGTGCTACCTTGCAGTAAGTGGTGGCCCATGATTGGGCAGATCCTTTAGTCATGAAGGATAGGGCGAACGCTATCTTCTGGGGTTCAGTGGTGTAGACTAGTCCATTGATGATAAGGTAGAATGAGACTGAGTTGATCCATTCTTCCACGGTATCTCTGCCTCCGTCATAGATCTCAGGTTTTCCGAGACGGAGTTCAACTGGTTTGGTAGTCATCGTGGATGCAGGTGGTACTGGGATTGTTGGGGTAGGTACTCTGAAGGTAGTTCCTGCAGGGGTGACAATGGGTCCTCTGATGGAGGGGGGTGTGTGAGGTGCAAGAGGTCTTGCATATGGGTGGAGTGGTGCTGCCCTGGTAGTGGGTGTGGACGATGTTGACAATGGGGATCCTGGGGGTAGGTCTAGGGTGGATGATAGCTCTTAGGCTAGGTCTTCAGTGATTTCTTCTTCTCCTTGGAGAAGTGTGGGTTCGTCAGGGTCTTCCTCTGGTGAGGTGGATCTAGGTTGTTTGGGTTCCAAAGAGTCTGAGGTGTTGGGGTGGGTTTCCCTCCACATAGAGCGGGTGGGGATTCTAGGAGGAATGTTGGCGGCTTACGTCAATGGTAGCCACTAAGGCAAAGTAGTTTCTTTTGTTACACCTGGCCTGGGTAGGGTTGGGTATAGCCCTTCAAGGGTTCGAGGAGGCAGATGGACGGTCCAACGATGAGGGACAGATGGGAGTGATGAGCTCTAGTCTGAGTCAGGGTATAGGGTTGAGACGACGGTCTCAAGCCTAGTCAAGGTAACAACACTACATGAAGTGTAGGTCAAGTTCGAAGTAAGACGCTTAAGGGTTACTTAAGGTCGAGCAAGAAAGTCAAGAGAAAAGTGGTAAGATTTGATTGTGGTACTTGAGGTGTTGTGAGAGTAGAAGGGAGAAACTACTTAGGGAATATACATGGCTGGGCCAGGTATATATACCTAAGAGAACCAAACAGAGGCAAATACTGTAAAAGGAAGTATGCTGGAAATGGTAGCTACATGGAATGTCACAGAACGTGACGGAACAATTGTTGACTGAGCAAATGGAATGAAATGGAATGTTATGGAACGATGATGTCAGCAATTGGAAAAGGAAATGAGTTCATGGGAATGAGTTATGTAAGAAAAGAAAAAGGGGCGAGTTGTAACACCATGTCGATGCAGTATGGGATGAAAAACTCTTTGAATACCTTGACCTCAATGATGATCCCAGGCTGTCCATCCCTCACCTCTACTCCCAGCATGCCCTAGAGAATAGGATCATGCATTGGGTAATTAGATGTGGATCTCGCTACATATCCTCCACCCAGGTAGCGAAACTCACCACAGCCACCAAACTTGCAATCCAGGCCGAAAAAGATAAACCAAAATCCTCCATCCCCCCTGAATACCAAAACTTCGCCTCTGTCTTCTCGAAGGAGGCAACCAACCATCTTCTGCCCACCAGACCCTATGACCATGAGATCAACTTGGATGAATCCTTCTCCCCGAAAATAGGAAAAGTTTACCCCCTTTCCCCTGATGGATGGATAGCCATGGATGAGTTTCTAGAAGAAAATCTCAAGGCAGGAAAGATCCAACCCTCTAATTCTCCCCAAGCCTCTCCCTTCTTCTTTGCCAAGAAGAAAGATGGAAAACTTCACCCCTGCCAGGATTACAGATACCTCAATGAACACACTGTCTGGGACAGATACCCTCTCCCCCTCATCTCCGACTTAATGGATAAGCTACAGGGGGCCAAAGTGTTCACCAAGTTCAACATACAGTGGGGGTACAACAACGTCCGAATCAAAGACGGACATCAGTGGAAGGCAGCCTTCATTACCCATCGAGGATTTTACGAACCAACGGTCATGTTCTTTGGGCTCACCAACTCCCCAGCCACCTTCCAATGATTTATGAATGACTCCTTCAGAGACATGGTAGCTGAAGGATGGTTAGTCATCTACATGGACAACCTCCTGATCTTCTCCCCCAACCCAACTACCCATGAGGAATGCACCAAATGAGTCCTCCAGCGAATGAAGGAACTAGACCTTCACCTAAAACTAGAAAAGTGTAACTTTGCAGCCACTGAAGTGGAATTCCTTGGGACAATCATCTCTCCAGGAAAAGTCGCCATGGATTTGGTCAAACTAGAAGGAATTGCCTCCTGGCCAACTCCCTCTCGAGTATGAGATGTCCAATCGTTTCTTGGGTTCGCCAACTTCTACCAAAGATTCATTCCAGACTTCTCCACCATAGCAAAACCACTCCTAGATTTGACTTGCAAAAATCACCCATGGGACTGGACCCCCTCTTGTCTCAAAGCTTTTAACACCCTGAAAATGCTCTTCCTATGAAAGCCTGTTCTCCAACTCCCCAACCCCTCTCGACCCTTTGCCATCACCACAGATGCCTCTAAATGGGCATCAGGCACTATTCTCTTACAGACTGACAGCAATGGCGAGTGGCACCCCTGCTCCTATCTCTCCCAGACCTTCCTCCCAGCAGAAAGAAACTATGACATCTATGATTGAGAACTGCTCGCCATAATCAAGGCCCTCAAGGCATGGCAACACTACTTCCAAGGATCCCCCCACCCAGTCCAAGTGTTCACCGACCATAAGAATCTCACCTACTTCCACCAGGCACAGCACTTGAACCAAAGACAAGCGAGATGGCTTCTCAACCTAGCAGATCTTGACCTTTGCATTATACATGTTGCCGGAAAACTACTCTCCAGACCTGATGCTCTCTCTTGACGACCTGATCTCCTACCTACCACAGAGGAGGACAATACTGGGATCATGCTCCTCCCTCCATCTCTTTTTGTCAACATCATTGATGCCGCCCTCGCCGAACATGTTAAAACCACTGCCAAGGATGACCCCCTTATGCTCATCACCCTTCAGTCCATCAACACCGAAATCCCTTCTTCCCTTTGCTCACACCTTAGTGACTGGCAGCTAACTAACGGACTGCTAATGTTCAAAGGTCGCATCTACATTCCCCCTGATGAGACCCTCTGACGAACTATCCTACACCGTTGTCATGACCACGAAACAGCTGGCCACCCAGGCATACTCAAAACTAGACAACTTGTCACCTCTGAATTCTGGTGGCCAGGACTTGAAACAACCCTAAGTAGACTAGGTTGCACTAGGCTCAGCGACTAAGAGGATGTAGACTGAGTCGTATCTTAGAAGAGGGGAACTCTCCAAGAGGACTTGACTGGGGTTGTCCAGCGAG
>JBBPLR010001094.1:0-10156 GCA_038089915.1 Sutorius australiensis
GCGACGATCGGGTCCTTGAGTAAAAACAGCGTCTGCATCCAATGCGTCGGCTGGCTCATCGGTCCCGTGCTAAAACTGATCACTCGTTTCTCTTCCCGTGCTTTCAACCCCGGCCCGACGCTCGCCCTGCGCTCCGGTGGTGGTTTTCCTGCAATAGGCCACACCTCGGCGAGGGTGACGTCCCCGTCTTTGATGAGCCGGACAGGTACGTCAGGAGAGAGAGGTTCGCCGGTGGTGGTGAAGAACGTGTCAAAGTAGAGCACGAACGCGTGGATTTTGGTGCGCATGGGTGAGGTCGAGGTGAGCGTGAACGAAGAGATAAACTCGAGTTGGCGAGCAGCGATTGATTGGAGATAGAGGTCCTAGAATGGCTTGGTACCTCGGACGGGGCAACGGGATGGACGCTTACCTTGAGTAGACAGGGCTCGCTGATGACCGATTCCGGGCTGACGACGTCAACGATAGCATCATTGTAAGTCTCGTGACCCATTTCAGACAGGTCGAAGCCTGATCGTGTTCAATCGCACGGCGACAGGGGATCAAGAGCGAGCGTACCGTACACGTCGTTCCAGAAATCGACCCTATCTTTCATGATCTCGTTTCCCTCACAAAGCGCCAGCATAATCCTGCATTGACTAGGTGCCATGACGCCGCCGTTCGGACGGAGGAATCTGTCGCGCGCATGCAGCACCGAGTCGAGCATCGATTCGTAGAGCAGAGCATAGCCCATCCATTCGGATATGATGATGTCGACGTAGTCGATACCGTCTGGTAGACTGATTTCCTCCACTTTGCCGTGTATCACGCTGAGGTTACCAGCAAGGGTGAGGATCACGACGACGTGAGCTCGAAGCAAGGAACGTACGTAACGACGTTTTCTAGTCCATTTTCTCGGACAATGTTTTCGGCTTTTTTGGCGATGTCGCTCGCCTCAACAGCGTAGACATGTTTTGCGCCGGATTTCGCTGCAAACAAAGAGAGGATACCAGTCCCACACCCGACATCGAGGACGATGGCGTCACGGAACAAGATGGGATTTGTAAGGATAAACGAAGCATATGAGGAAGTTCGGACTTTATCCAGGATCATCACGGCGTGGATATCTGGGGGCATAAAGCAATCGTCGGTTACTGAGTCTCGAAAACCCTTTGAAGAAACGACACATACCATTGTATCCGTAGCTGCGAAAGTAATGCGTATCATCATCCCGGTGGGCCTCGCTGATCGATGAACCAGGCTCGTTTATAATCTCGGTGAGGCTCGAGATATCGAGATTTTGAGTGACAAGTCTTCGGTAATCGGACAAGTCGTTTTGCGCCTGGGATAGCTTTTGTTCGAGTATTTGAATGCGATCGAGGGCGGCAGGGAGATCCGAGGGTGGACTTGGACTGTGTTCGGCGGAAGGCACGTTTTCGTCATCCTCGGACCATACGTCATCAAAGTCGAGCTCTATATTGGTTACTTTTACCGCGGTACTGGCAGCGGGGAAAACAGAACATACGGAGTAGCGGGTCATCCTCGATAACGGGGATAAGGTAGTCATCAGACGCAAAGAATGATTCGGTCCCTGTTAGATTTCCAACATCGGCCGGAGTCAACTTCTGCGCGAAAGGGATGCGATTATCTTGGATGCAAACAAGAGTATATCGATCTTACATGTTTTCGGATGAAATTGATCAGTCGTATCCGACGATGAGGGTCCAATTCTACTGTTGCGTCGGTCCCAATGTGAACGACGAGTTAGAATACGCACTCCACTGTCTGCTCGTCGCGTCTAGGTCAAACCCGTGCGCGGATTTATCGTACGCCAAAGCCTCGACTGCGGTGGTAAACGACTTGTCCTCGAAGAGTGATCGGCATGGTTGAAGTTGACCATGATCCGAAATCCAGTCTTCAAAGTTATTGTCTTCCTCTGCATAGTCTTCAGAGTCTGAACTTGAAGGCGTCGTGTGATCTTCCGCGTCGTCTCGACTCTGTGGAGGGACGGCGAAACGGAGACTCATGTCGACGTTTAGAATGCGTGAGAAACTCGGGTCGGTCGGTGATATGTACTACGATATGTCCTGGATCCGACCCTTTGCCCTTCAAGGCGGACATTTTACCCCACCTTAGAACAGCCATTATTCACCACAATGTCACTCGAGACAGACGACGTGCGAGCGAATATCGCAACTTGTAAACCACAGAACTTCACTCTCGCACCAATTGTCGACACAGTCAATCCTCCGGTGGACTGGGGGCCAGGATGACGGCGAGACGGAGGTTTGGAATGGAATGGCACATGGCTTCCATGTACACGAGCGCGTTCCTGCTGTGGAAACTTGGTCAAGTAAACCCTGGCGATGCACCGTGCAGTACCCAGGAAAGTCGGGACCTAGCCCATCTGTGAGGCAAGACTACTTGAGTTCCAGACGAGGTGAGTCGTACAACCGCGATGTATGTTGACACAACACAAGCACACATTCATGTTCGTGCTGTTAATGTCAGCGCACAGCGGGGATGTGAAAGGGTGAAATAGAGATGAAACACGAACACGTTAGAGTTCACAGCCAGATTAGTCAAGGGGAAGGACCTACCAACTGGTGCTAGCAAGCGATAGGAAAAATCCGACTGACGGTAATGGAACAGGGGTGATTAGATTGGCAACAGCGAATTGACGAGCACGACAAGAACGAACTACATGAAATCCTCCTCAATCGCCTTGCCGGTTAGCTTGGGAGCATCTGGGTCTTCCTCGACATCGAATAGCAGGTCGTACGACCTTGCAGCTTTCTCTTCCTCCCTCTGTTTGCGGAGTTCAGCCTCTCCCTTTTTCTGCGCACAAAAATGGTTTGTCCCGGTAACACGCAAGAAAGAGTGGCGCACCTTTTGAGCTGCTACCGCACGTTTCTCCGCATTCTCCTTCTTGAGGCGGTCAACCGTCTCTTGTTCGTGGTCAACCTCCTTTTCGATCTTGGTTTTGTTGAGACGGTTGACGATGGGGTTTTCTCGCTTTGGAACGTGAACTGGTATAACGGCTTAACGGCTTGGATAAAAGAACACTCAGGATAGACGCACCTCTCTTCACCTGGGCCAGATTTATGATATCAGGTACGGGTGCTTTGATCGATGTGGCAAGCGTACCCGTTTGTCACTATGAAAAGAAACTTGACCGACAGCCATGTCACCTTGTTTCTTGCGTATTGGGCTATGTCACCATGGATCGTTGATCGCGCTGCAGATCGTTCATACCTTGAGGTTGTCAGCAGGCGTGTATATGATGGTCAGATTATCCTTCTTGTTCCCTGCGAGATCGCTGGATAAGGCACGAGAAATGTATGAATCGACCGCTCACTTGCCCTCGATCGAGTTTGCCTTTACCAGCTGAGCGCAGTCGGTCAAGAGCGCCTGTGGTATGTCCTCCCACATCATGCCTTCAGGCATGCGGAGGTATACGTGAGCAGAAGACAGTTTGTCGACGTGGAACCACACGTCCTGAGGCCATGCATACTTGATCAGGTCTTCGTCTGATCTGTGCGAGTGAATGTCGGCCGTGAGTACAGGCACGCAACACTTACTTTCGACCTTGTCCTTTCCCATGTAGATGGTCACGGATGGTTCCACAGCTAAATAAGAGTCAGAAAATCCTTCAAACTGTGACGGTGGTAGCGTACCAGACGACGCGAAGAACAGGACCATGTTGTAGTAGTCGAGGTAGGTGGACCGTGAGAAGACCATGACCGAGCCTCATCTTGCTCACTTGACTTGTCCTTGACCACCACCGACGCCGTCGTGTCTTTTGCTTTCTCTCACACACTCTCTCGGACAAGCGCTGAATCGATATATCTAAATGTGAGCCCCATTCTATCGATCTTCTGTTTTACGTTTATCGAGCTCTAGAACCTGCGCTACCCGCACACCAAACACGAGAAAAAAACCCACTTCGACATAACTCAAGCCAGTCATGCAACCCGCGCAGAATCGGTTAGGACTTGGTCTGCGTCCACCTTTGCCATCATATGGCCAAGGTCCCTCAATATCGGCTCTCGCACAGCAGCAACAAATGATGCATCAACCCTTTATGCCCCCTCAAAAACAGGCAACTCTGTTCGTGGGCTCGATATCTGGCGGAATCACCGATGCATTTCTTAACAATTTGCTTTCCGTGAGTATTCCCGATGATGACCTGTGGCGCGTGCTCAATTGCGCTCGAATTGGATGCTAGGCGTGTGGTCCCGTCAAGTCGTTCAAGCGGCTCATTACGCCTGCAAACAAACCGCAAGGATTCGGTTTCGCAGAATTTGAGGATCCAGACTCTGCAATCAGATGTTTAATGCTCCTACAGGGCGTCGAGCTACCGGCGCTCGAGGATGGGTGCGCAAACAAAAAGCTTCTGGTGCGTCCCCTCACTATTAGGTCGATCGTTTCACGCCTACGTCGCATACATTTTGCCAGATCAAAGCCGACGAAAAGACGAAACTATTTCTGGATGCCTACTCTGCGCAAAAGATGAAGACAGACGTGAGCTTCGATCCTCCACTCCACTTCTGTTTCGTATTCTTACGATATGCGTTTGAACAGACCGACGAGGCCATGATGCAGCAAGCTAGAGCCAAGGTTAACGGATTGGTCGAAGAGATCAATCGTACCTCTCAAGACGCAGCAAACAGTGGTCTTCTCGACAAGGAGAAATACGTTATCCCTCCTCATCTCCACGATCTCCAGGAAGCTGATCTCCCAGAAACCCAACGCGGTCTCGTGATCTCCGAGATCGCACAATTCCGTGAACGCGCCGCAAAGCGCGAACGAGAGAAAGTCCGAGAAGTGCGCGAGAGCATACCAAATCTCTTGACTACAGCGCCGAGCGGACCGAAGAAGGACTGGGGTAAGCCACAGTCGCAGCAGTCTCAACCGACGCCTGGAAAGGGCCAACAGGGGAAAGGGCCACAAGGTTATGGCAAGCCTGTTGGCTTTGTGAAGGCAGAGGATACGGGCGCTGCGACGGGAGCGTTGGATGAACGGAGTAAGGGCCTAAAGACGGACGAGGAAATGGAGAGGGACCGGAAAGATGCCAGAAGACGCGACGAGGAGGTTTCGTTCAAGGACGTGAGTACTTTTCCGACTGGTCAAAGGTGCCAAGATGCTGAGTATGGGTTGCAGAGAGAACGCCGGTATGAACCTCGGGAACGAGCTCGTATTGCTGGGCTAGAACGGTCGATCGCGCGCCAGAATGCCATCAAAGAAGCCGAGGAGCGGGATCGTGTGGAAATGCAAGCGCGGCTCGATGTCTGGGACGACGACGAGAGCGATGAGCTGTTCTATGTGGACAGGTGCGTCGAACAATCATCTTTGTCGCTGTATTTTGCTGATATAATATCGCCACCAGAGCGCGCTGGCGACAATCTCGTGCACGCCGAGTCGTCGCCGAAGAAGCAGCAGATGCCGAATCACGCGTTTACGAGGAGCGCGAGGCCGAGAACCTCCGTGTTGAGTCAGAAAAATTCCTCGCTCGCCAAATGGAAGACATGCAAGCGCTTGCTGAAGAGCAGCGTAAGGCCGGAATGCTCCTCGATGATGGCGCACCGGTCAAACTTAACATGTCCATTGTGCCTGCGCCGGTGAAAGCTGAAGCTGCACAAAAGGATGCCAAGGCCGCTGTGTTCGGGCAAGAGGAGGAAGAGGAAGAGGATATCAAGAAGCGGAAGGTGCCATTGGTCAAACTCGACTTCAGTGCTGCAGAGGGCGAAAAGGCCAAAGAACGGCTGCAAACCATCAAGGAGTCTGTTCCGCATGACAAGGAGACTTTGTTCAAAGCCAAAGTCAGATGGGATGGTCTCAACGACGTACGTCCATCTCTTCTCCTTTGTACGTTTGCTAATTCCCCTCGTTAGAGCATGGTTGATCGCAAGTTTGAGCCATTGGTCAAACGCCTCATGGTCAGGTATCTTGGCGAATTAGAGGATGACGACCTTATCATGTTCGTCCTGGAACACCTCAAGGACCATAAAAGTCCCCAGAAGCTTGTGGATGGCCTGGAACCAGTACGCACACCATATTTGTTGGGAAGTTGCCGCTGATCAAGCGCGCGTCATAGGTTTTGGAAGAGGAAGCTCACGAGTTCACGATCAATGTCTGGAGACAAGTCATCTTCGAAAGCATGGCGTATGGTGAGGGCCTGCTCACGGAGCGCATGATGGTCGATTAGGATACTGGGGAGGGTTGAGATAATTGAACGTGTTATATCTTTGCTTTGCTCGTCACAAAGGGGGCAGGTGCGTTGTAGCATTAACGCGATGCATGGCTGAGATGTACGGGTTGGGGATCGGGTAGCAGTTTGGGTGTTTCTAGCCCGAAGAGAAGACATGTGCATAGGCCATACCATTTGTAAGTACACCCTTGCATCTCCTCTACGAATGATATTTCCTCGCATGCAAGCTGGAGTCTTTTGCATTCACGTTTACCGGGTCGTTGAGTCGCGATGTTGTTATGATGTTGGGCTGTCATGCCTTCCATGTACGTTGAGCTTATTGACCGACCATGGCACATTGATCTGAGCATCGTGCCAAGCTGACGTTTGTCGGGCTCAGCAAGTCGGCGAGAGGTAGCTGATAGCTGTCTCTTTGATCATCCAGGAATGAATGCGGGACATGTGATGTACTGTGATCTGGTGGTCAGGTGAGCTTCGAGTTGGTACGCATTTCTTCCCCACAATCAGTACACCTGCAAGACCGACGTCGTCCGAGCCGGAGTGTTACCCGGTTCATCCTTTGCCGAGTTTTAGGCTGTGGCGGAATTCGGAGAAGACTGACCAACTATTCTTGGCTGTCGACACCTAGGAAACGTCTCAGCGCACGCGGAGTGTTGCACATCAGTCCTGGGAAAACGTTTTGGGATGTATACGCTTCATCGTGTCGCCAAGTCACTTGCGCAGCATGCTTATGCACCTGGCTTCCACTGAGCATCACATGCCTTACTTGACAGAGGTTTTTCTCGTCCGCATCAACAGCACAATTCATTTATCTAATATCCGAGCAGTGGCTAGCACTGCATGTGGTCTAGCCGGGGCGATTGTCAAGTGCAAGCATCAGGAAACTGGGACTATATAAGCGAACGAAATCGCAGCCTTTATGTTCTTGATTTGGTTAGAAGCCTGGCTAGCACATTAGAATGGTCCGCAAGAGAGTCCCCAGGCGATAACGCTATACACTCTGCTTTGCAGATGAACGCTCTTGGCAACTTGGTGGGTGCATTCCCAAGTTCATGTGAGCAAGTACGTATAAAAAGCTATACGCGAGGATTCCCGCTTCTAAAGCGCTGTGATGTGACATGTATACTGGGCCAAATATAGGCGGAGTAGGCTAAACTAGGAGATGGGGCTCTCTGGTTACGGCTGCGGTTTCAATACGAATGCGCGATGTTCGGGTACTCGGGTTTCTCCCAGCAAGTCACCAGACCCCAAACCCGGTTGGTACCGCTCGATTTGCACAGGAGCGGCAAACCATAAAATACGACGCATGCGGATTCACCACAGTACGTCCTACCTACTCGACCAGCGCTTTGCAAACGTTGGCTTTCACGCACGCACCGTACAGGCCCTGACCGCTGCTTCAAAAGCGCTACGATTTAGATGTCTCGATTCTTCAAGCTAGCCACCCTGTTCGGGTTGGCGTATGATGGTCTTGCCGTTCAGGCTGCAAGTACGACGACCACGGGAGTGCCAACTGTGACTGTCTCGACTTCGGTCGCAAGCCCTTCAGTACCTCTTAGTGCCTCGGTGCCCTCGCAGGCCGCGCTGCCTCCTACCCAGCCTTGGTGCATCGGCAGTATCTTCTGTCCGGGCTCTGTAAGTCCGTCATGCTGTCTCGTCGTGAACAACTGATCACCGTTCGCAACGACTTAGTTACTCCAAACCGTGAATCTTGCCCAGGTGTACTCTGACCCAAAGACTATCGTGGACAAACCGACGAGCAAGTCGTCTCAGCAAGTTCTTGCAGACTTTGGTGCATTCAATCTCTCGAACGTGACCGAGGGGAATATCGTCAGTTTTGTGGACAGTGACTTTCTCGGGGAGGGACTTGAACTTCAGGGTGCCACGTTGACTGGATTCAGCTCTAGTCCCCCATTCTTGAGCAACGTTACCGACCCCTTGCTCCAGGCCTTTGCAGGGATCGTCAACGGATACTGGACTCAACTCGCTAGAACAGTCAACCAGTCGGCACTTTGTAGCATATATCCAGGCGGGACGTGCGAGAGCACCTTTATTCCGCTGAACCATAGTTTCGTGATACCTGGGGGACGTTTCCGGGAACAATGTTCGGGGTTCCGTCGACGGTTGTTTAATCAGGCGTTGATGCGTTCTTTTCTTAGATTACTGGGACAGTTACTGGATTATTCAGGGTCTGCTCAAATCGCAACTCTACGATACCGTCAATGGAACGTTACAGAACTTCATGGATGAGATTCAAGACTTTGGATTCGTACCCAATGGAGGTCGCACTTATTGTAAGCATTTCCTTATCCGCTGCACCGATCGGCTTAAACCCACTCACATGCAGATTTGAACCGTTCCCAACCCCCGCTGTTCATCCACGTAAGTTTGTAATCTATTTCTGGATCAAGTCTGACGTAGCTCAAGATGCTTTCGGACTACGTTACGGTTACGGGAGATACTTCAATTCTCCAGCGCGGCCTTCCTATGGCCGAAGTGAGCACTTTGACCTGCTGTTGTTGCCGTGCTAATCAAGGCTTCAGGCCGAACTTGGGTGGTGGTCCGTTAATCGGACAATTCAAGTGAGCAGCCCATACACCGGCCAGACCTATTCGATGGCTCGTTATGCTGTCAATAACAGCGCGCCGCGTCCAGAGTCATATCTCGAGGATTACATGACTGTCAATGACCCCACCCTATCGACGCCTCTTAGCGAGGCCGAAGCTGCCATAATCTATAGCAACCTCGCTTCTGGAGCTGAGACTGGCTGGGACTACAGCTCCCGATTCCAGATGGCCCCGCAACTTGGCAATCCTGGCCTCCGTTCGCTGAACGTCATCAACCACATTCCTGTGGATTTGAATAGCATACTGTGTGAGTCACGTGGCTGGCCGTCATTGCGATAAAGAGTTGACTTGTGCCAGACAAGGCCCATGTCCTTTTAGCTGGCCTTTACGGAAACTCGAATGCTACGGCTGCTGCTAACCACCTTCAGATCGCCTCCGGACTGCGTGCTGGGATCTTGGATCTGATGTGGGACTCGTCCAAGCTTGCGTTCTATGACTTTAACCTTACCTCGAATTCGCGTAATTCCATCTTCACGACCGCAACGTTCTACCCAGTGTGGAATGACATCATCCCTTACGAGGTCCTCACTTCTCAGGCGAACGCGTTCGGTTACTTTGCGTCTGTGAACATGGTTGTGAGCAAGTACAATGGTACTTTCCCCGTTACGTTTGTTGACTGGACGGGGTTGCAATGGCAAGTGGCCATCATGCTTGCTATTCCGAGGTCGTTGCTGACGTGTTTCTTTAGGGATTCACCGAATGCCTGGCCTCCTCACCAATATATCATCATCTCTGCTCTCGAGGCATTGCCTTCCAACCTTACGACAAACACTCTTCCAACCCCTAGCTCGGGGCAATCAACGTACAGTCTCGTTCCTACTGGCCAGCTCAACTTCACGGAGGCCCAGCTCCCCGGTCAACCATACCACGATAACAAGTCTCTCAACGTCACAGCCACGGGACCCGGTGCCGATGTCAATCTGATGAACGGAACCGTCGTAAACGGTGGAAACGCCACTGCTGGCGAAGGTTGGGTTGCAACGCTCAAGCGAGAGATGGCAAACAGGTACATGACGAGCGTGTTCTGTAGCTGGTGAGCACACTCCGTACGCTCGTCCGCTCGGCCTTTGTCATGTCCTCTGTAGGTACGCTACGGGAGGGTCTATCCCAGGCATGCTGACCCAACTTCCTGCTTCACAACTCAACCTTACTGGGAGCATCAACAACACGGGCAACGTACGTCCACATTACTTTGTTTGCGTTCGCAGACTCTTACTATCCATCGTCTAACTCAAGATGTTTGAAAAATTCTCCAATCTCGATGTTGATTCCTCTGGATATGGCGGTGAATACACTGTCCAAGCGGGTTTCGGTTGGACGAATGGCGTCCTGCTGTGGGTCG
>JBBPLR010001095.1:0-10152 GCA_038089915.1 Sutorius australiensis
TCCAGTGATGCTATGTGCATCCTGAACTCTGTAATAATGTCAACAGTGATAATCAATACCTTGTGACTGATAAGATAATCAGTCCTGCTGATAGGCTTGATCTTGTCTTCAAGATAAGATAGTGGACTTAGTGACTGGAATGTGCTTGCACATCTAAGTGGCACTAGAGGTCTAGGGACTTGGATTAAGGCTTCTAGCCTTAGTAGAGCATCTAGCCCTTGCTTAGGGGTATCTAACCCAAATATAGGGGCTTTTGGAATGGTGCTAAAATTGACCTGTAACACCTGAAACAACCCAAAACCTGAGGAGTGTGATAACCCCTGGGTTGAGATATTCTGAGGTTGATGTCAATGAGTCAAGGTGATGTTCACCCATGAGTTCTTCTGGGAGGTTCTGGGGAAGACTCTGAGAGATGAACCAGACTGAAGGATGCCCAGTGTAGTCCCCTTGGTATACATACACCTACTCTATATACACCTGTATATGGTAGATCTAATAGATATACTAATAGTCCATGTAATAAATAGTATGGGTCCAGGGTATAACATGTCTTCTATGCATGTACATGGGTATAGGGTTATACATGTGTGCAATGCATTTAGCATGGAATGATGTGCATAGCCATCAAGGCTATGTGCAATGGAAGTCATACATGCTTCCTGTGCATGCATCAATAGTCAAGGGGTTTAACCCCTAGATCTATGATCTAGATTGGATCACAGATCTGACCTATTGAAACAACCCTAAAGATACTAGGTTGCACTAGGCTCAGCGACTAATGGAAAGTGTAGACTGAGTTGTATCTTAGAAGAGGGGAACTCTCCAAGAGGACTTGACTGGGGATACCAGGCAAGACCCTTGGGTTTATATACAGTTCTACTGTATGTGTTACGGGTCCATTTTAACCCCTAACAGTCACCTGACCTCGACGGTCACATGACCTAAGCATGTCGATAAACTGCATCCTTGGACTTGAAGTCCAAACCCAGTCATTGGCCTCTACTGCCACTTAGGCTTGCAAGCACAAGTACCAGTCGGCTATGCCTTGGTTGGCTTATCTTATCTTATCTCGGATCAGTGATCCAACCTCCCATGTTTACCTATGATTACCTTTTTATAGAGTTAGAACTCAGCAACACACGGTTGCCTCATGCACAGTCTTCCTTTCATTTCCATGCTGTGCATGACTATGCTTATGCTTCCTTTTCATTCCCGCTCACAGCCTTGAGGCTGTAGCGCTTCTCTTCCATACCAGCCACCCGGGCAGTGCCTTCGGCTGTGTACTTCCATTCTACCACAGCCTTGAGGCTGTTGCTTCCATTCCAGCATTGCCCTCAGGGCCATGACTGCATAGGACTATTAATCTATATATAGTAGATCGTAGATTCGATCCAAACATGTACATACATCACTGAGTGATATATAAACCCTCCAGTGAACGCTGGGTAATCCCCAGTTAAGTTCACTTGGAGTCTTCCCATAGAAGCTTCAGTTGGACATAAGCTAGTCTCTTCTTCGCTACTCAAGTATTAGAGCAACCTATAGTGCTAGCACTTCTCTGGTTGTTTCAGTATGTACATGTTATGGTCGTATCTAACGATCTACTACTCTATATAGCTATATTGTTCTAGAATGTTCTAGAGCATAGGGTTAGTGTACAGCCATAGGGCTGTGGGTACATTGCCTTCGAGGCAGTGTGAAATGGAAGCAAACAGCCATGAGGCTGTGAGTGGAGATGAAGTGTGCAGCATGGCACAGCCTTGCATAGCATGGAAATGAAAAGAAGTAAAGAAGCAAACCATGAGGCGAACTCTATTTGTCTGGGTTTGAATCTTATAATATCGTACACATGACCAAACACTAGGTGTGGAAATGTGGACTTAGAATCATAGTGCGTCGAGTGCTTGAGGGAATGATGGGCACTTAGAGGCCAATAGCCATATGGATGGGAATGTAGTGGCTTGAGCATTGTCATTGGGTGTTGCAAATGCTTATGTAATAGGGGCGAAAAGTATATCCCTGTAATACCTATCTCATGATTGGATATAAACAAGGGTATACAGTACCTCATGGTCTTGCTTATGTCATTTCCTGCTGACTAAGCATATTGGGTCATTGGACTTAGTAACTGGATCACATTGAGTGTCTAGTGGCACTAGTGGTCTGTTGACTCTAGTCAAGTGTAGCATCAAGCTACTTGTCAAGTGTGATCATGTGTGCACTTGTACAAGAATAGGGGTCTTCATGTTACCCTGTAACAACACCACCAAATCAGAATGAGCACCTTGAGTCTCATCTTTGGTCTTAGCTGTGGGAAAGCAAAGGAGAGAGACAGATGCATTGTATATCTACATATGTAGCTTGTTACAGGGGCATACTTTTACCCCTATAATTTATTCCAATAGGCATCTTGAAACAACCCAAACCCCTAGGCCAGTAGGCTGCTTGTTGGGATGCCTGAGCTTGCTAGGCAGGAGTTGAGACAAGTACACAGCCCTAGACTTGTCTTGGGGGCAGCTTATGCCCTGAGTACTAGTGGGGACTGGGGAAGTATCCTCCTACCAGCTTATGGTGAGGAAATCCAAAGTGAACTAGACTGGGGTTACTCAGCTAGCACCTCTGGTATATATATCAAAGATCTATTTACATATGTTGTAATCTAATCTATAGATGTACAACTGAAACAACCCTAAGAGTACTAGGTTGCACTAGGCTCAGCGACTAAGAGAGTATGGACTGAGTCGTATCTTAGAAGAGGGGAACTCTCCAAGAGGACTTGACTGGGGTTGACCAGCGAGTCCCTTGGGTTTATATAGACATTGGTGTGTATGTACATGATGTGGTCGTATCTATGATCTACTACTATATATAGACTAGGGGTATAACCCAGGGCGCAGGGTGGCCGTAGGGTGAAGGGTTCGGGACATAGCCGTAAGGCTGTGGGACGGAGATTAATAGATAAGGTGAAATGGAAGCCATGGTGTGCAACACGCTGTGGCTGGAATGGAAGGGAAGCGTGCACAGCACGGAAATGAAAGAGAAGCAAACCATGAGGCGAACTCTGTTCGTCTGGGTTTGAACTTTATAATAACGTACACAGGACCAAACAATGGACTGTGGGAAAAGGGACTTAGAGGTTTGAACGCATCGAGCGTCTAGCGGGCGCTTAGAGGTCAATAGCCGTAAGGACGGGAACATAGTGACTTGAGCGTAGTGATTGGTTGAATAAATAGGGGCAAAAAGTATAGCCCGTAACAACAACTAAATAAAGGAGTAGTCCATGAGGTTGCAATGAGGTTGCAGAGCCTCAGAATGGAAGCATAGACATAGCCTTCAAGGCTATGTAGAATGGAAGATTAATAAATAAGAATGGAAGAGAAAACATGCATGCAATGCATGTGTGCATAGAAGAAAGGGGGACAGCCTCTATCACATTAAATACTTGCTGCCTACATGAGGTGTGGCAGAATGGAAGATCATATATGCCTTCAAGGCATGGTGAGGCAGTGGCCTCATGGTGGACATGAGGGATTTCAGATCCCTAAGATCAGATGGAATCTGATCTAGATCAGTGATGCCAGGTGCATCCTGAACTTTATAATAATGTCAACAAGGGTAATCAATACCTTGTGACTGATAAGATAATCAGTCCAGCTGATAGGCTTGATCTTATCTTCGAGATAAGATAGTAGACTTAGTGACTGGAATGTGCTTGCACATCTAAGTAGCACTAGAGGTCTAGAATCTTGAGTAAAGGCTTCAAGCCTTAGTAGAGCATCTAGCCCTTGCTTAGGGGTATCTAACCCGAATATAGGGGCTTCAGAATGGCACTAAAATTGACATGTAACACATCTAAGCTACCATGTTTCCCTTAGTGGCTGCTAGCCACTAGATGCTCACAAACCACTAAGTGCTTGTAGCACCTGGTATTATAGGGGTGTACTTTTTGCCCCTATTACATAAGTGTTTGCAATGTCCAATGACAACACTCAAGTCACTATGTCCCCATTTATACAGCTATTGACCTCTAAGCACCTGTCACCCCTCTAAGTACTTGGCATGCTGTAGAGTGCCATTGCTCTCTATGTTCATAAACCCCTATTTTCTAGTGTTCTAGGTGTCCGAAAGCATCCTACATCCAGTTCCTTCTAATCTGAAGTGATCCTATTCCATTTTGGACTTCAAAACACTTTATCCAAGCCAGAAATCACTTAATCTGGTCTGAAAATCACTTAATCTGGTCTAAAAATCAATTAATCTGGTCCAGAAATCACTTAATACAGTCCAGAAATCACTTAATCCAGTCTGAAAATCACTTAATCTGGTCTGGAAATCACTTATTCCACTCCAGAAAATACTTATCTGCTCCAGAAAACCTTCATTTTGATCTGGAAAACCTCTATTTTGTTTTGGATTTCCTTTATCTTGTCTGTACATATGTATTTATACTTACCATTGATATCCAGAACACTTTCTGATATGTTTAGGCACATACCACAGTACCTGTCACTTCCTTGGTTACAGTCTTGGGTATACCCAGACTATAAATTCTGTACTGGTATTCCTAGAATATCACTGAATCATTCATGTGCTCTTCACCATCATCTCTGAGTCCCTTTGCATCAGCAGAGTTGTCCTCCAGACCTCATTCTTATCCAGAATATAAATTCCTCCTTCTGTGTTACAGGGGTATACTTTTCACCCCTATTACATAAGTGTTTGCAATGCCCAACAACGGCACTCAAGTCACTACATTCCCTCCCCTAAGGCTATTGACCTCTAAGTGCTCATTGTCAACTTAGACACTTGACGCATTACAATTCTAAGTCCACATTCCCACACCTAGTGTTTGGTCATGTGTACAATATTATAAGATTCAAACCCAGACAAATAGAGTTCACCTCATGATTTGCTTCTTTACTTCTTTTCATTTCCATGCTATGCAAGGCTATGCCATGCTGTGCACTTCATCTCCACTCACAGCCTCATGGCTGTTCGCTTCCATTCCACACTTCCTTGAAGGCAATGTACCCACAGCCCTACAGCTGTATGATAACCCTATACCCTAGAACATTCTAGAACAATATAACTATATAGAGTAGTAGATCGTTAGATACAACCACAACATGTATATACAGTAGAACTGTATATAAACCCAAGGGTCTTGCCTGGTATCCCCAGTCAAGTCCTCTTGGAGAGTTCCCCTCTTCTAAGATACAACTCAGTCTACACTTCTCTTAGTTGCTGAGCCTAGTGCAACCTAGTACCTCTTAGGATTGTTTCATTAGGACTTGACTACTCTACTACCTTGCACTCACCTTCACCCCTAGCACATGCCACTAGTGGGTGCATGTCTCTCTATGGGATAACCCACTAGACTAATCTCGCATCGTAGTGGTCATCTGCTTCCACCGAACGCTCACTCCACTCCCCGCTGTGCGACACCAAGTACCAATGCACCAGCACCCCCTTTACAGATCATCCTACCCAGACCACATCCTCTTCGACCCTAACAAGGGCGAACATGTAAGACTGAGTGATAGCATCTCCAGCATGGAAGATAACACAGGGCATGTGGATAGCCCATTCCCAGATCTAGGACCGGCAACATGCATTTTCTTGTGTGCTCTCACTCTCTCGTCAGAGCACTCAAGCGGTCAGGTCAGACCCTTATCCAGGGCTACCAACTTTTACAATCAAACATCAGCTGTCCCCACCAGACGCCACCAGTCCATAGATTTGAACAACATCCCCTTGCCCTCCTGGCACGGTACACCAGACGTATACGTACCACAAGCACAAGTCGAGGACTACCTCTGCCAGCTCGACCAAGCATGCCAAGACAGAGACTGGCGTTGTGCAGAGAGAGTCAAAAGATCACCTGGAGAAATCAGGAATGCTGGGCAGCTGAAGAGAGAGCAGCTAGACCAGGTCCACCTGAGCAGACACACTCGGATATATACTACACAGCGAGCATCTCCTTACGATCTGAGAGATTGCACATTGCTCAAGAAGCCAGAGAGGTACCGGAAGTAATACAACTACTCTCTCCTTTAGGACAACCCATTTCCCTATTCCCTGTAGTACATGCCGCTACAGGACACTTATACCATCTCATCAATTACTCCCCTTAATACATCACTATGTCAGGCCAACAACAAGGATGGATGGACATTTTGAATGACCCCAATGCCTCATGGGCAGAAAAGACGGACGCATTGAAGGACGCCCTCCTTCTAACAATCAACGCACACAATTCGGTAGAGGCATGCCTCACCCAATCAGAGACAGAACTCCGAACACAAACAACTAAGGCCAACAGGGCTGTCAAGCAGCTGGAGACCGCTAATGACGATATTAAGGCCCTGAACGCACAAGTAATTGCCCTGCAGGCTCAGGGTGCAGCTGCCACAACTACAACCACGCAGAGCATCCCCTCCTCCAAGGTGGAGATATTCGCGGACCCCCAATTCTATGACGGGAGTTACACCAAGTTCGAAGAATGGTGGGCCAGGATGCAGGGATGGCTCCAAGTAAACTCCAAGACCATTCCTCCCGCTTCTTCACATGCAGTTGCCGCTGTTCTCTCCCAACTCAAGGGACAAAAGGTGGGCAACTTCGCCCAAATATGTCTGGGTTGGCTATACGACCTGAATAAGGGCTACTCATGGAATACAATGGAAATGGAGATAAAATCCCTCTTCTGAACTTCAAACCAACAGATCTGGAATACCCAGAAGTTGGAAGATCTCACCCAAGGACGAATGAGGATAGATGATTTCCTTGTCGCTTGGCAGACCAAGTACAACCGATTGGGGGTGGACCCTAAGCATGCCATCCACCTCCTCCACACCAAGGCCCTCTGAAAGGAGATAATTCGGGATATGGGCCTCCTCAACAAGTTCTCCAACGATCTTGATGTCTTCATCGAGAATGCTCAAGAAATAGGAAACAATCTAGAATTGATTGACTTCCTCACAGGGAAAACCAAGGTCTGGCGAGACCAGAACAGCTGGAAAGCCAAGAAAGACCCTGACACCATGGATGTCGACACGGTCAACACCAAGAAAGGGGGAAGCACCCTTAAATGCTACAATTGCAAAAAAACTGGCCATGGGGCAGGCCAATGCAAATCCCCAAAGATAACTTGCCCTGAATGCAAGTTCTTGGGTGGCAATCACAAGCTGTCCTGCAAGAGGAACAAGGGCAAAGGCCCAGAAAGGAAAACCCAAGCGGCAACAACCAACTTGGACAATGAAGCGATCTCCCTGGAGATCCAAGATGCAATCGACTGAAAAGTCAGAAAACTACTCAAGAAGTCCAAGGAAGCCTCCCCTGGAAGGGAAGACTCAATGGACTGGCGAGCCAAGATCACCAAGATGACAAAGGCAGAAGCTGCCAAATATTTGAAATTGGGAAAAGCCTAGGCCTGCGGAGTTTTGGGTCTCCAATGGCCTTGCCCCTGAATAGGTACAGTATTTTATCAACGGACACTTTATCCACGGACTCTGTAGATACGGATTCTGATGTGGAATCAAACTCTTTCTCTGACTCTTCGACAGATTCAGATTCATCTTACTCTTTGCTGTCAGAGGGGCCTTCTGCAGAGCAGGAGCTTGCCAGGGACATTACGCCTGGGCTTAATTCCTCCTTTACGTCAAAAATACAAATCTCAGATCACAACATCTTCGTCCACAACATGCAGCCTACATGAGAGATCAATATGAAGATAAAGATCTCACCACATCAGGATGATAAGCAATGGCACATGGCGGAAGCACTCCTTGACAGCGGAGCCAATGCTGTATTTATCAACATCACATGGGTGAAGAAGAACATGATTCCCCTATCGCCACTCAAACAACCTATCCCTGTTTACAATGTGGATGGAACCAAGAACTCAGCTGGCTCTATCACCCATGCCACCAATATTATTATAGATTTCAAAGGACATCAAGAATGCCTCACCATGGAAGCCATAGATCTCGGCAAGAACAACTTCATCTTAGGCTATTCCTGGCTGAAGCAACACAATCCCAATATTGACTGGAGCATGGGCACAGTAAAACTAACCTGTTGCCCACAACACTGTCATGCTTTGCAAGACAAAGCCTTCTTCCTCTGTATCCTCAAAAAGGAAGAACAAGATATTCAATATCAAGTGTACAAAACCATCCACGCCCTAGAGGAAAAGAAGCCAAAGGAAGATGAACCAAAGGAAACTGCCAAAGGGCTAGTCCCAAAGCAGTATCACAAATTTATTGATGTGTTCCATAAAAAGGAATCAGAATGGATTCCCTTACGGAAACCCTGGGATCACACCATCAACTTAAAGGACACATACAAACCAAAGAAAGGAAGATTGATTCCTCTTTCCCCCATGGAACGCGAGGAAGTCTCTGCGTTCATAGATGATCAATTACAAAAGGGATATATCCGACCCACTAAATCGGAACAGACCTCCCCAGTATTCTTCATCCCAAAAAAAGATGGAAAGAAACAGATGGTCCAAGATTATCACTATCTCAACGAGCACACAGTAAAGAACAACTATCCACTGCCATTGATCTCCCAACTCATAGATCGACTAAAGGGAGCTAAGCTATTCACGAAGATGGACCTTCAATGGGGATATAACAATGTCTGCATCAAGGAAGGAGACAAATGGAAGGCCACCTTTGTATGTCACCGCAGCGCCTTCAAACCCATCATCATGTACTTCGGCTTATGCAATTCACTGGCCACATTCCAAACAATGGTCAATGACATATTTGCTGACATGGAAGATGTCATCATTGTTTATATTGATGATATTATGATATTCACTAAAACTGACGACCAAGCGGAACACGACAAGATTGTGCTGGAAGTCCTGCATCACCTAAAAGAAAATGACTTATACATCAAACCAGAAAAATGCAACTTCTCCATCAAAGAAGTTGAATTCCTCGGAATGACCGTGGGACAAGATGGCATCAAGATGGACACGGACAAAGTCGCTGCCATCCTTGATTGGCCAAACCCCACCACGATCAAGCACGTTCGCTTGTTTCTAGGGCTCACCAACTTCTACTGGAGATTCATCAAAGATTACTCCCAGATGGCAAGACCCCTGAACGACCTCCTAAAAGGAGATGCCAAGTTCCATTGGGAAGAACCCCAACAACGAGCATTTGACATGCTCAAACATGCTTTTACCACTGCACCGGTTCTCGCATACCCAGACAATGATTGCAAATTTAGGATAGAAACCGATGCTTCTGACTATGCAATGGGAGCAGTGCTCTCCATTCAGAAAGATGACAAATGGCACCCAGTCGCCTTTGCATCTCACTCCATGACCCCTGCGGAGCGGAACTATCCTGTATGTGATAAGGAAATGCTGAGCATTATCCGTGCATTGGAAATATGGTGCCACTATCTAGAAGGCACAGAATAATTTGAGGTCTGGAATGATCACACCAACCTCACCTGGTTCATGCAGGCACAGAACCTTAATTGACGACAGGCACATTGGGCGCAATACCTCATGTGCTTCAACTACATACCTATTTTGCTACAAGCTGTTACAGGTCAATTTTAGCGCCATTCTAAAGCCCCTATATTCGGGATAGACACCCCTAAGCAAGGGCTAGATGCTCTACCAAGGCTTGAAGCCTTTATCCAAGTCCCTAGACTTCTAGTGCCACTTAGATGTGCAAGTGAAACAACCCAAAACCTAGGGGGTGGACATAGCCCCTGAGTCGTTGATAGCTAGATCCACATAGCGTGCTTGAGCGTATCTACCGTCTAGGTAGAGGAGTATTGTGAATGATAGGGGTCGTCCTGGTTAGGGTGAACCTGCGTAGATAGTGACTTATGAGTCAAGGGTCGTCTCAAGATGAGTAGACCCGTAGGCTTGCCTGAAGCTTTGGGGAAGACTTCAAGGTGAACTAGACTGGAGGATGTCCAGCTAGTCACCTTGCTTTATATACCATCTACTCTATGTACACCTGTATATGATAGATCTAATAGATATACTAATAGTCCGTATGATAAATAGTAAATCGGAAGATATGGTCCAAGGGTTAATAAATAGGAATGGAAGAGGGTATAACATGCGTGCAACGCATGTAGAATGGAAGTATGCACATAGCCATCGAGGCGATGTGG
>JBBPLR010001096.1:0-10151 GCA_038089915.1 Sutorius australiensis
CGCACAGATTCGTCAAGATACGCGTGCCACCAGCGGGTAACCCCAAGAGAACTGTAACTTCAGGATATACAAAAGTGATAAATCCGACTTGCGATTGATCGAGTCATTTTCACTGATCTGATCAAGTACCATTACGATGGCCCAACAATTCTGGCTCAGATGCGAAAAGAAGGAATTCGAACGACGTTCTGCCTTGACCCCAACGACAGCCAAGAAGCTGATCGACGCTGGATTCGAGATCACCGTCGAGCGCGACGACCAGCGCATCTTTGACGACGCCGAGTTCGAAGCGTACGTCCCATCCTTTTGCACTCATTCCCGCTCACACCCACACAGAGCAGGCTGCAACCTCGTCCCCAACAACACCTGGCCCACCGCACCCACGCACATTCCCATCCTCGGACTCAAAGAACTCCCTCCATCGACCAATCCCCTCCCACACACGCACATCCAGTTCGCACACTGCTACAAACATCAAGCAGGCTGGGAAGCCATACTCGACCGGTTCCGCGCAGGTGGCGGAACGCTCTACGACCTCGAGTTCCTCACCGACGCGCGGGGGCGACGCGTCGCTGCGTTCGGGTACCACGCGGGGTTCGCGGGCGCCGCGGCGGGTGCGCTGGCGCTCGCTGCGCGGAGGCGCGGGGAGACACTTGGTGGGCTCAAGCCGTACCCCGATGAGGGGGCGATGGTCGCGGACGTACGGGGTGCGCTGGGCGGGAGTGGATCGGGCGTTCGGGCGCTCGTGATCGGTGCCCTTGGGCGGTGCGGTCGCGGCGCCGTCGACCTCCTCCGCAAGATCGGCCTCGACGAGTGAGCCCGTATCCAATCGCGAGACGGGACGCTAACCCCCCCGCAGGGACGACATCCTCAAATGGGACATAGCAGAGACAGCTGGGGGCGGACCCTTCAAGGAGATCCTCACCGTCGACATCTTCATCAACTGCATCTATCTCTCCTCTGCCATCCCGCCCTTTCTCACCGTCTCACAGCTTAACGCTGCCGGGACAGAGAGACGTCTCGCCGTCGTCGTCGACGTCAGCTGCGATACGACGAACCCGTTTAACCCGATTCCGGTGTACAGCGTCAACACCACGTTCTCAGAGCCGACCGTCGGCGTGGACCTCGCGTGCGTGAATCCGGGCCGTTGCTCACCGGTAGTGACTGAACGTGTTTTCTTCTTCTAGGGAAGGCGTGCCACCGTTGTCGGTGGTATCGATCGACCACCTACCGACGTTGTTGCCCCGCGAGGCGTCGGAGCAGTTCAGTTCGGACTTGCTCCCATCGTTGCTGGAGTTCCCTGAGCGACAGACAGCGCGCGTATGGACGGACGCAGAGAAGCTCTTCAAGGAAAAGCTCGCCGAGGCGGCAGCCGCGCTAGACGCGTGAGACGCAAGTCGTAGACAAACTCGAACAAAAAAGATTCCCTAGTTACATAGCGTTTCGATCAGCGAAACCAGCTCCGAGCGCGATTCTATTGAAGATGTTACATGCAAATTGATTGACTACCATCTATCGACGTCACAGCGGAGAAAGCGACAAGGAATCAGTCCTGGGTGAAACACGTCCGTGAAACACTACACCCAAGTCTGGAATGTTCACCGTCGGATGCCCAAGTCATCAAGACTACAGTTCAACAAAGCTGCCACATCTTGACGTAGTCCCTGCAAAATATAAGAACCCTGAAACAGGGAATCGATGCTGGCACTCACAGCCTAAAGGCCCGGCTATTCGCGCTTTGGGGCCACGTTGCGCTCCACGAACTCTGTGTCGAGGCGAAATCGCGCATCGCCGCTGTCATGGGCATGTTCATACACGGACGAGGATAGACAAAACGAAGACGTACTTCCGGAGCCGTCATACCACGGCTTCCCACCGACCGCATCCGGGAACCACCCACTCGTTCCGCCGACCGCGAGATCGATGACGAGATAGAATTCTATGAAACGATGACACAGTGTCACGCCGGCAACGGAATGGACTCACGTTGATCAAATGGTGCGGCCGCGGTCCCACCGTACGCCGTCGACCACGGGTCCTGCACCTCGATGTATTTGCCCGAGGACATGTTCATCGCGACGGTAGGGAACCCGCCCACGTTGAAGAAATACGAGTCCGTGTTCTTGGACGCGATGTCGAGGTTGATCATCGCCTGCAACCGGCTGTCCATGTAGAACCGCATCCACGAGCCGGTCCACTCCATTGTATACACGTGAAAGTCGCTCGCAAAGTTGCCGCGCTTCGTGTTTACCCATCCGTAGAGGCTCTTGATGAGTGTACTGACACTGTTGGAACCTGGGAGACGTGAGTGCGTTCAACGTGGACCAACGGTGGCTTACCAGTTGAGATGGGCGTGCTGCCAGACGGAAAAGGGCCAAAGTTCATGGTCGAGCGCACATAGTTGGAACCCTGCGCGGCGTACGATGGCAGATTGCCTCTTGCCTCCATGATCTGCACGACGTGTCAGCATCAAAGTGGTGAAGAGACCCGTCGACGCACGTCGATTTCCCCGCTCACGGGCCACGCGCCGTAAACGCCAGTGCCCTGTGCGGAAGAGGTGTCGTTGCCCTCGGGCAACATCCATATCGCGGGCCACAACCAGTCACCCTGGGGTAATTTGGCACGGACTTCGACCTTGCCATACTTGATGTACTTTTTGCCTCGCGTGTTGATACGACCACTCATGACGGGGTTGATGACGGTGCCAACCTGGGCAGAGGACACGGCGGTGCACCCATTGGCCCCCGATCCGGTAGAGGACGTGGAGTTGGTCGATGTGGTCGAGTTGGTCGGTGTGGTCGAGTTGGTCGAGTTGGTCCCACCGTTGATGGTACCGCCAGTGTACGTGCCGTTGGCGGACCCGTTGTCGGTGGTGGCGGTGCCATTTCCAGATGTGGTTGTGTCATTTCCGTTTCCGGTGAATTGCCTTTTATGGGTTGGTAATACGAATGCGCCCTGGTTGTTGACACCTGCGACGGGTCAGTGAACAAGACCAGTTTTGATCGCGCAAGACCTACCACCGTTCGCAGTGCAGCCATCGAGGGTATAGGTGGAATTGTCCATGACGGCGCCGTACCCGCCGGGGATGGTGTCGCTGGTGAGCGTCGGCATGATGTAGAGCTGTCCGCCAGAGAGGTACACGTTGTTGGGTGAGTTTGTCGTCATTTCGAACTCGCCGTTTCTACGTGGAATGTCGGACGATGTTCGTTGAATTGGTCACTTTACTCACCCGTATCCACCCAGTTCGACATCGTACGACCACGAGTTGGTGTCGAGACTACTGCCACTGAATTCTTCGTCCAGGACAATGCAAAGCTGACTGGGTTGAAGCAGGTGTACCGTCTGGTACCCGCGAAAGACTAAGAAGGCCGCAACGGCCACGCCCAGGAAGAGACCAGCAAAGGTGATCCACTTGCTCGCGCGTTCAAGCTTGGTCTTTCTCAAGGCCAGCCACGGTTTCTCGTCGTCCTTGAGCTTTTCACGCAAACGGGTGGATGCCATGGCCTTTTTCTGGACAAGGGGCAAGGGCAGGGCCGTTGACGAGTTTGCGTTTGAAGGTGCGTTAAAGGGGAGGGTATTGTGTATCGACGGCGGTGACCAGGTGCTCGAGGGACGCGACGCGGGGGAGAGAAAGGGAGAGCGAAAGGTCATCATGGTCGCGGAGCTGACCCTGGGTGGTGTCGCTGCCGTGTCTGCCATGCCCCCTGTGGCAGAGGCACGATAGAAGGTCGAGTTGGAGATGGAACCGGTCGATGAGCGATAAGGTGCGTTGGATAAGAAGGGCGGATGGGGGAGGGGGAGGCCCTCCGCGCCGGCCGCATCGCCGAGTCTGTTTAAACGTGGGGTACGAGTCGGTGTTGGGGCGGCGCGGGACTCCATACGCACGGACTCTGCGCTGTTCTTCCGGGACACGATTCCCGGGAGCGGGTCCGGGTTTCCGGGATATGCCTGGAAGGGGAAAGCGTACGCGGAGGGCGGGGGACGCTGGGTGTCGTAAGTGGTGTTTTGTATCCAGGAGCGGTCGTCTGGGAGATTGTCTGCGGACTGAGCGGTGATGGCGAGCTGAGAACGCCGACGGTGGTTGCGCGGTGTCTTGCGTGGTGCGATGGAACTGCGAGGTGATACGGTGGTCGTCGAGGGTGAAGGTGGACCATCCGAGTCTGAATTTTCGACGTCGTCCCGTGCGATGAAGAACGGTTTCGGTGGTAAGAAAGCGTCTTCCTCGCTGGAAGTGGTGGTATAACTGGTCGGTCGAGGGGACATGATTTGGGGGAGAGAGACCTCGAGGCAGACATCATTTATAGCCTTGCCCGATCGGATCTGAAAGTGGTAGGTCATATAACGTCGTCGCAAAGCAAAGACCGCTTTTCATGGACTACGACAGATACGACGCCACTTTACATTGGATCTTCAAACAGACCCAAGGCGACGCTTGGTTTCGACCCAACGAGGATGCGTTACCACCAGGCGTGTGTCTACGTACTCACGACGGCTCTTTTCGCGTATTTCCCTACGAGGTCGCCGCGCTCGAACCTTTTGAGGCTGCCGTCGCCGCGTTGAACCCTCTCGTCGCAGTCAAGGTCAGGAGCGCCGCGGTACATGCTGCTCTCGCAGAGACGGCCACCGACGACAAGCCAGACTGTATCTATGTCGACGCAGACACGCGCATTCAGATCATGGACACCATGGTCTTGTTACCCCAGGCGGACAAGGAACAAAACGCCGCCTTTATCGTGCGTGTTCCCCCTCTATTCGCCTCACTCACTCACCACGACGACAGCGCGACGAACGGGTCCTCGTCGTCTGGTCAGACTCGCTCGACACCATCATACCCATCGCCCGCGACTTTGAAGACCGTCTCATTCGTCTCTTGTGGAGAAACCGTCCTCAGCTTTCCTCATCCGTCATCTCGTCCGCCCCAGCCTCCTTCTCTGGACACTCCCCCGTCGCCACACCCCGCACGAAGGAAAAGCACGTCGAATCAGAGAGTCCGCCTCCCGCTCCACCACGATTCCGACGCACGTGGTATGGCCGCAAGGTGCTCATGTCCCCAGCGCAAGTCGAAAAGGCCCAAGAACCACTGCAACGCACCACCATACTCTACGCACCGTTTTATAATGGCCTCGCTGCAGGCCTTGCCACAGGTAAGATGTCCAATGATACCATCTCTTCGTCGCAAATCCATATCCGATCCCAGTCTTTATGGGAAATGGCGTCAAGATCCTCATCCAAGAGTACTTGCTCGATCAAGACTACACTCATTTCATCCTCCTCGTCTGCGTCCCACTCCTTTTCGCTATATCGCTGGTCAGTCCCGGTGTTCATCGTTCGCTGTCTGCTCACACGTCTGTAGTTCTTTACCCTTCAGCTCGTCCAGAACCTCTCCATGATCTTTGGTCCCATCGCACACTACTATGAAAACTCGCGATACTACTCTGCGGTCCCACCCAAACCAAATAAGCAAGTCGACGCCGCACTCCCACACATCACCATCCAGATGCCAGTCTACAAAGAAAGCCTCGATGCAGTCCTGTGCGTATTGCCTAATTTGTCCGATCGCGAACGCCCTAACGACACATTCAGGGCACCATCGATAGAATCGCTCAAACGTGCCATGCAAACTTATGCTCGGCAAGGAGGGACATCTACCATCTTCGTCAACGACGACGGCCTTCGTCTTCTCCCTCACGCTGAAGCCGCTGCTCGTCTTTCCTTTTATGCTATACACAACATCGGTTGGGTCGCCCGTCCGGCGCATTCATTCAATGCCAAGACCAATCCACAAGGTATCCGTCTCGCATGTGGCCTTGTTCAGTTTTGAAAAAGTCATTCGTAGGGTTCAGACGTGCAGGTCGTTTCAAGAAGGCATCCAACATGAACTATGCCCTTGATCTGAGCTTACGTATGGAGCGTATCCTTGAACGTCTCCAATCAGAGACTTCATCTGCGAACATCCGTGGCTCCGTCTCCACCTCCGGACTCGATGGCTATGCAACGGGTCCGACCCCTGGTACATACGGCTTACAATATGAAGGACGTATAGGAAACGATCAAACCGTGATCCCACAGTACGTTGCACAGGTATCTAGTGGTACCGGCACCCCTACTCGACCTGGAACCCCGGGGGGTTCCGCTCCTATCCCTTCCGGTGCACTGAGTACCCCGAGCCCTCCCATTCCTATGATCGAAGACCTAGAGGAACGTGCGCTGCAGATGGCAATGGAAGAAGGTAGCTTCGGTTCTCCGTTGCCACCGTCCGCTGTCGCTAAATGGACGCGTGTGATCAGCATTCCAGGAATCTGGCTCCCTCTACCGTCCTTGGGCAGCGAACTCCCGTTCACTTCGCATTGGTCCCATCGTCTTGCTCGTCGACTCTGATACGGTCGTTCCGGAGGATTGCTTCCGTGATGCCGCACGCGAGTTCGCGGAGCCTGCGAGCCAGGAGCTCGCGGTGCTACAACACGAGAGCGGTCGGTGATCGATCCCCCTGTCGTTTCAGCGTGGTGTGCTCACGCATGTTCCAGATGTCATGCAGGTCGTACGCCACTACTTTGAGAACGGGATCGCGTTCTTTACACGTCGAATCAACAAGTGTATCTCCATGGCGTGTGCAAATGGTGAAGTCGCTCCATTTGTCGGCCATAACGCCTTCCTCCGCTGGCAGGCACTGCAGGATGCCGCTTTCGTCGACTCCACGGACGGCAAACAAAAGATATGGTCGGAATCTAATGTAAGTGAGGACTTTGATATGGCGCTCAGGTTACAATTACGTGGGTACATCATTCGGTGCGTCGCTTCCCAGCCCCACATCCGGAAATTGCTCACCGTTTACGCCCGGTTCCGATTCAGGTGGGCATCCTACTCTAAAGGTGGCTTTAAGGAGGGCGTGTCCCTGACGGTAGACGACGAACTCAACCGTTGGCAAAAGTATGCGTATGGATGCAGCGAGTAAGTCTGCTACCCGACTCGCGTTCCGCGTGTAACACGAACCAAACAGGCTCTTGTTCAATCCGTTTATCCAATGGTGGCGCAAGGGACCGATCAATCATCAAATCCACAAGTTCCTGTGGTCCAGTGCTCCGACACATTACAAGATATCCATGTTGGCCTGTACGTCCTGCATTTCCAACGCGAGAGAGTTTGCGATCTAATGTCTTTCCCCAAGATATGTTTTCGTACTGTGCGTCGTGTTTCACTCATCCCTTGCGTAGCGCTCACCGGCGATCACCGATCACGTACAGATGGCATTTCCGTTTCCGTAACCCTCTCGTTCCTCAACTACTTTTTACTCGGGTTTCAGTTTCCTGTCGACGGTTATTACATGCACAGCTTTGAGATCTGGCTGGCCACGACTGTCGTGTTTTTCGGTGTCGGAAATCTGGGCTACACACTCTTGCAATACCGACTAGGCGAGAAGGGAATCCTGTGGGCATTCGTGGAAACCCTGATGTGGGTTCCATTCTTGTGAGTGCCGAATTCACATCTGGCCGCCGTCGCGGCAGGAACTCAACAGATGTCAGTTTCTTCTTCTTTGGCGGTCTTGGTATTCCGCTTTCACTGGCCATGTTGGCACATCTATTCTCGTATGATATCACCTGGACGGCTACCAAGAAGGAAGTGGAGCGTTCCAACTTCTTCAAAGAAGTACCGAGGATACTGAAGAGGTAAGTTCTTCTCATCCAGCGCCGCATTCCCAGCGTCACCTCTGGCACATCGTTGCTGTGACCCCTGTGCTATGCACTTTCACTCCATGATACCGCCCTGATATCCACTCTTCCATTACCCGACGGGGTGACGATCGAGCTGATACGCCGCATCCTGCAGGTTTTGGTTTTCTTTCCTCGTGTCCATCGTCCTCATCGCGGGCATGATTATCGTCAGCACGCCACTCGTCCCTTATCAATGGCAGTTGACCGGAAATGGATGGGCCGTCATTCTCCCACTTGCGTCGGTCTCTTGTTTCCTAACGCTTATCTTTGGACTGACATGCATCACTGATCACAGGATTGTTTGCATATGCCATCTATTGTTCCCGGTGAGCACGCTTCCATTCTCTCGACTCGAGGGCCCTCCTGAGTCCGCGTGGGTGTTTTCGCTGCATGATCGGCCCTTATGCCGGCTTCTGTCACGACCTGTCCATGTGCCCGTTACGATCATGATTCATGATGGATGATGCGGATGTTGACCAATCGCGGCGGTTGCCGTTGCTTCCCTAGATCGTCCTCAATCCGTGGTTGATGATATTCTCCTACTAAACGCCTTGGTGGCTCCACACTCTATCCTCGTGCACCAAGTCGCGTATTCAAGCAAGCAAACCCACCCTGTCACATGCCTCCTTGACCCTGCTAGCATACCCAACGGACAGACATTCCGATTTTACTTGGTGAACGTTTGCACTTGCACTCGTCGCTGCATTTTTTTCCCAGACGCTTTCCCCTTTTAATTATCTCATTCAGGGTTCAAAGCAGCGAAAACGTTATTTCCACATTAAATTACTCTCATACCCTTGCTTTCTTTTTTGGACACGTTGCATTATTGACTCCTTGCGCTCGCTTTCCTTACGATGATGTATGCATCCTTGCACTGGTCGTGTTGCGTTCGTGGCTTCATATGCGCGTATGCATCATGTATGCATACGTGCATGTGCGCATGTATGCGGGCATTGTGTACCATTCATCGGCAACGTTCACGTTCATTCCCGCCTGGTTGCCCCTTGCTTTCCTTACAGTTTACATTTCTTCATCTTTCCGGTCGTTGCGGTATACCGATAGATTTCCCGTCGTGATCATGATTCCCAGGCGGAGCAGAACGATAGACGTGTCTAGATTCCCATGAATGAGTTGAGCGTTGACTGAGCGTGAGCGACTATCGCCGAGATGGACGGTAGTGGACGGAAGTTTGCATGCGCAACGTACTTTGGGTGACCTCCTGGACAACGCATGGGCGTCTGGCGATCGGTCGGTGTAGCGGGAATAATACGACGCACTCCGTGCATTTGAGTGGTGGCGGTAAACGAATGACGGAATCGACGAGCGAGGACGAGGTTCTGCTAGCCCAGGTCCTCACCGTGTGGTTCAACAGCCACATCAATCGTGTCGTCGGTCGATGTTCGTGATACAGGCCCTAGGGCTACACTGAGGCTGAGGCTGCGGTGATCCCGTTCGTATGAATGAGAGGTTTTTTTTTTTGGCTTAATGCCACGGATCTGCTGGCCAGCCAACCCCCGGATCCTGGACACGATAGATGATTTCGGTGATAAATGGTGCATCATGCATCGATGTAGACGGCGACATCGCCGTGGCGACGCGTGACCATGATACCGAACCGTCATCCACTCAATATTCGTGATGGGCTCGGACGTCATGCATTATGTCGCTATTAAAGTAGTTTCCATCCCTTGTGCGTTTCATGCCTCGAGGACCTTGCGTATATCCGGTGGTCAATGGTATTTGGGCCTCGGAAAGGCAGATGCGTGGTACGACCGGGCCGGAACCAGGTAGACATTAATGCGTGAAGATGGGACGTCCTTTGCGCAGTCAGTCTCGGCTCTGAATTCGAGTGCCGGTCCCGGGATCTGCTGGTTGCTGGGACGTTAATGCCTGGCATGCCGGGATTGATGGTGGGGGTATTGTTCGATTGGGCACAGACTGCGAACTTGTTCGGGCAGAAGGGATATTAGATGGAGAATGACTACGCGAGAGCCTCAGTAGGCGTTGCGGAGTACACATTCGGCGCGTACGCTGTCGGGCTTTGCCGGGACTTGGAGAGCAGCATCGTCAACCTCAAACCGCGTCATAAGGTATGGAAAGCCAGGCAACCGTGCTCTCCCAGATCACAGGATTCCGAATTTTGCCATGTGTAACCCTGGCTTTGGAATGATTCGGATACGAGACCTCGAACACATCAGATGTTGTAACTAGTTGTGATGTTGGGCAGCGCTCGATTATGGAGTAGCATGAATGTGTGATAGTGTTAGTACCACGACTGCCATTGCTGTTCTGGAATCCGGCAAGCTTGGATCCTGGTCACTTGCAATACAAGTTGCAGATGTGATCCTTCTCAAATTCCTCCACCTCCCTTTCTGTGTTCCCGTCACTGAAAATATTGATCCTGTCGCCAACGGAACCAAGTACTTGTTAACAACTAGGTCA
>JBBPLR010001097.1:0-10148 GCA_038089915.1 Sutorius australiensis
CGTTTGGCGCAAGGCCAGAAACCCGGCCGACCCGAATCCCGAGCGATCGATGATCAGCATTGGGATCTCATTCAACGTTGCTGGTTGCCCGTGGAGGAGCGACCAGATATAGGGTCTATAATGCTCGTTATCCAAGAGTTCTCGAACGAGTGTCCGCAGTCTCGGCCTCTTCGTGAGTTGCTGGGTCATGCTGAACCTATTGTGGACGAGTTGTCGTCGCTTCTCACCCAATCTAACGCGGACGGTGCGGAGAAGGATGTCGATGTCCTTGACCAGGATAGCCGGGGAAGGTGCATCCCAGCGATCGTGTCCGATCGCTGATGCTCACGTTGCTTTCCTCCCTCAAGGCGAGAGCGTGATCCCTCTGAAAGGTATCCTTTGACCCGTCTAGAGGCCTTTTATGGTGCTGAATGTGGGTGTGACGGGCCTACAACTTAATGCATATTTTCTATGACAGGGACGAAGGAATACCTGGCCAGGATGCAAACTTGGTATGACGACGGCGGGAACGCGTGAGGAGTGTTCTTTCGAGTCCCGTGCACTACGTTGACGATACCAGCAGGGACGGTGTACTCGGTATGCGAGTGTGCACCGTTTCCTGCCACATATATTACCTTACACTGGAATATGGTTCGCCGTGGATATAGGAGAGCACTACATATAATTGGAGAGTAGAGGTAATCATAGGCGGGCAATATATAACCAAGTACCTATGATGACCAATCATTTCTTTTGGTACAAGGCAGGAACATCGGACCGGGTACTTTCATGTATCGATATCGACGGCTTTCCCTTTTTTTAGAAGGCCCAACATGTGTGCTGGTGAACTACTACTTGGCATACACAGCAGTCCACAGTCACCCCCGATTTTGAGCGCTCTGTCCTTGACCCTGGACGGTCATGGCACCCCCGATATTCCACTCTCACCCCGCCGTCAAGGCGGTCGTGGTGCTTATTCTCGTCGAAAACTCGCAGGAAATGCTCAATCCATGGAAGGATCTCAGTCGGCATTACCTCCCGACCCTCCTCAGTGCACTTCGTTCTGCCAATCCAATCGTACCAGTAAATGCACATCCTCGTCCTCGTACCGTCGCTCACCACCACGTACAGATACCCGTCCTCTGGCTCACTACCGTATCCGTCGGTGAAAACCCCTTGCAGCTCCCCCAGTATGACCAACTCCCGGTCCTTACGTTCAGCTTCAGCCCCGATACCAGGATAACCTCTCGGATCATTAACAGAGCCACAGAGGTCAGACTCTTTCTTTCTTGTTCGCCCAAACCAGACCTTTCTCTTCCTAGCTCATGCTCGAGACCGCGGCCAGATTCCCGGGAGGTCCTGTCAATTTTCATCTCTTTGTCCTTGCCGCAACCATGCCTGTTCAGGCTGACCAATTCGAAGAGTGGCGCCTCCTCTGGCAGCGAATCGCCCTGGTACCGTCACCCGTTTATCCACCCGCATTTAATTGATCTTTTTCATCAGCTCGGGATACACTGCCACATGATCCTCCCTGCATCACAAGACATGTCGTCCATGAATGAATTGTTCATCACTAGCGTATGCTGACTTACCCACCTTCTCTTCGCTCTACTCATGCCCCCAAAGCTCGACCTCCAGCGTCATACCCAATTCTCACCCTGGTTCCCAACTAGCTCAGACTATAAATTTCTCCTCGCTGGATATCCCTCTGGTTCGTTCGCTCATCAATCCGCTGATCATGTTATTCACCACTACCCTAGATCCTTCCTCCATCGAGCCTGTCGCACAAACTGACCTCCTTCAGCAGCCCCTTCGTCACGGTCAATTATACCCACAGGATGTCCAGTCTTCCACATCACTACCACCGCACCCGATGTCCGGCTTAGTGCGTTCGCGCCAAAAGGTGCATCGGTTTACTCCCAAGAAACTCTATGATGCACAACCCTCTGGTCAATCCACTGTTTGCAAAACGCCCGTCCGTGCCATATACGAGAGTGCACCAACACCCATGTCCACTCCCGTAGGTTTACAACCATTTCCC
This sequence comes from Sutorius australiensis, assembly GCA_038089915.1. Lineage (NCBI taxonomy): Eukaryota > Fungi > Basidiomycota > Agaricomycetes > Boletales > Boletaceae > Sutorius > Sutorius australiensis. Next base: position 2,021 of record JBBPLR010001097.1, read on the forward strand.
ATACCAGAAGACGGTCGCCCCGTCACGAAAACACAATCTGTCCGTGTTCGGCGAGCCGACAGACTGAAACAAACTGAAATTGGAGTTACCAATGCTGCTTCACTCCGAAAAAGGAGCCGACTGACCCCCGCTGACATTGGCTCTTCGTCATCGCCCCGGACCGTGCCCTACCCTCCGTATCAACCGCTATACCCAGGCCTTGCGGGATCCCCTGCCAGTCTCCCTGAAACATCCACAAGTTTCTCGCCCAGTGTAGTCTCCCCTCTACCTACATCTAGAACGACCTTTACTTTCCTCCGTGACCCGACCGAGGAACCACTTCTAACACCACCTCCACATCCTTCTATACTTGTCCCTTTTCAGGACCCTGTATGGATACCCGTGTCCAAGCTTGCTTTTGACGTAGTGATTGAATATCTGAAGAAAAAGACATCAAATATGGAGATGGTCTACAAATGGTTCAGGCAAATTTCGGAGTGCATAAATTGTAAGCCTTGCGTTATCAAAAGGATTGAAATCATGTTCGGACGGCACTTGTAGACTTCAACCTGGATCAATTAAAGGAACTCAAGGAGGTTCCATTTATCCCATTCAAGACTTATACCATCCAATCACCATCCAATTGTCACAAATGATTGATAGACTGATATGACATGTCGTTGCTTCCTCAGGATAAGCCTCACTTGGGCCGCATCTTACCGTTCTTATAGTTTGAAGACGCAAATCATTCGCTCGCCACGCATGCCGCCAAAATGGAACCACCCAAGGCACTGGATATCGCCCTGGCGATGACGGACCGTCCAGAAGGATTTCTGCGTCAGGCAAAAGTTGATCCGTACGTTTGTTCATGTGACATGATGTTTTCCAAAGTGCTCACCCCCGACTAGTTATCAGGCCGATCTTCGAGACATTGCCAGGGAATTCGACTCATTTTGTGGAGAACTCCGGGACAAAATGCGCTCGTCTTCTGTCTTACTCAGGCGGCGTATACGAGACAACGCTCCTCCGGAGGACAAGCTTATTGTCGTTCGGTTTTTATTGCTCCAGATAGTCTCAAGGGTGAGCTTATCTCCTGTGCTTGCATGATTATCAGTTTATTCAATTCGACAGGGCTATACGAGAAACTTGGTGCGAAGCCATTAGACAGCTGCATCATATACCACGTTTATCCCTCGGATATCGAAACCGTGGCTTCGTCAGAGCCACTACCGCTCACTCCCGAAGACATTCTCGAGTGTGTCAACACGTTTAGAGAAGAAGAGCCGACAGACGGGTGGCAATTTGACATCCTTAGTTGTAGGCTGTTCGTGAAAACCTGTCGTAGGCTCGAACTGGAGAAAGGGCTGACTTGTCGCTGGTCGTCGTCTCAGATAATATGCCCGAGTGCATCTCTCGGGAAGTTGCTGCCGGGTTTAGTAAGCAAGATACAAACGAATCGATGACCCTTTGGACCGTCAGGAACCATAAAGATATGTATACCGAGTACGTTCTTTCTCTTCCTTACCGGTCCGATAATGTTGCTAACTTCCGATGGGTACAGTGTTGCGATTGCGCTTTGCCGAAAGCTGCTCAAGACCTATTCTCGATAAGATGTACTTGCAATGAAATTGCTTCTCAAGGATAAGGAAAGCCGCACGATACACACTGGTAAGCATGTGTACCATACCTGCCAATACATTCTGGGAGGGTCCACATTCCAGACAGGATGAAAACAATCACACAGAGTACGGCCAAAAATAATATGCACGAATTGGCAGAAGGTGGTTTTTGCTGTCGATGAGCATTCAGCCCCACTGATTCGCTGCGAAGCGCAACAACCCAGGGGCCCGAGTGCTTCTCTTCCTGCAGCACCCTCTGTTCCGGCACCGCCCACCCGAAGGCACGTACCGAAGTTGTTCCCGTGGAAATACCAACGATCCGTGGTGCCTTCGAAGCTTGGTGAGGGCACCCCCTTTCCACACCATCTGCGCCATACAGCCTGAATTTTTCTGTGTTCCTCGTCCACCAGTTCTCCATGATAGGTTCTCGCTTGAGGTTGGTAATGACGAACGCAATAGGGACCTGAGACCTGCAGAGCACTTCGTAGAATAGCCGATAGTTGGCCTGAGTGGCTGCCGTGATTCGGGGTGCACGGATGCAGACGAGTAGATCGACACCGCCGTGGCTTATCAAGTGGTGGATGAGCTCTATGGCCTGCTCGATTGCTTCAAGTTCTATATCTGCCTCATCCAGATACACTGTATCCCAGATATGGCAGACTACTTGGCTTTAGGGCAGACAACCCCCCGGAGACCTTAACGTACTGAGGGCTTCCATTGAGCTGAGAATAAACTTTGTATTACTGGGCGTCAACAACAGTAGATCCCCTCGCTTCGTATTCTCTTCTCTACACTGGCAAAAAACTGAATCACACGCAACTTGCTGTAAATCTTGCCCAATGTGGAAGAAAAGACGAAGGTATGTATCTCCGATGATACAAATAGGAATTGACACGGCAAGTTTAGCTTGACTAAATACGAGTGGGAGGAATCCGCATTGGTGAACAAGATACTATTTGACCACTCGGGACCCTTCGATGGTTTGCTACGACACTCTTTTATGGCCCTCTGCTAATTTCAAGTGTCTAGTTTTCCGAGAATTGATACAAAATGCTGATGATACGAACGCAGAAAAGGTAGAAGTGCACTTCCTGGCAGAAGATGGTGATCAGAACCTCGATGCCACCTCAAGCGCTCACAAGGTGAGAGTCTCATTGTGGTACTCCAAATGTTCAGACGTTGTTTAGACTTTTATAGGTGCACAAGTGGGTTGTCCGGGATAGTGGCAACGGTTTAGTTGATGAAAAACAGTGGGAGAGACTCTGCACGATAGGTAAGCTGTGGTTGATAGGTGTAGCTAATATTTAGTTCTATACTTCAACAGCTAGTAGAAATGAAGATCCCCAGAAAGTTGGCACCTTTCGCGTTGGTAAGTAGGCCAACAATGTTCGGGAGAGCCGAAAAGACTAAATCAGTAACACAAGGATTTTATACCGTCTTGAGTGTGTGTGACCAGCCGATTCTGAGATCCAATGGTAAGACTGTCTTCGTTGGCCTCAATGATTGTTATGGAGGTGTTCCTCAGGTCAATACGTGGAAATGTTCCAGAGTGATGGGGTTAGTACTCTGGCACTAGCAAGAAAACAGCTAAAATCATATGTTCAGCTTTGTGTGGCACGGGGGACCTGTCAAACTGATGGATGGACAACAGTCGAGCTTGTCCTAAAGAAAGGTTTGAAGGACTGCCTGCCAAATCTACCTGATATGGCAAGGCTCCTCATCTCTTCGATAACGTTCTTGGAGAAAGTCAATACGATCACTGTTTTTCTGGCTGGTCGACTGGTTCTATCCATCCGGACGAAGCTTGGACCAAGCTCACCAGTGGAAATCCAGGCAGTTAATCCGGGAATAATGGCCATTCAATCCATTGGCTGCGCTAGTATGTGACTTGTCTAGAGTTCTCGCTCCCTTTACAAGTTCTTGAATAGCACAGACTATTTCAGTTCACGCCATGGGGAAGGTGTTTCTCGCCGAACCGAAGGCGTGCGCCAAGGAAGTTACTGTTCACGTTGAGGGTTTTGGGGATTCGTCTCGGACTTCAAGTCGGCCAACCACCTCTCAGCCGAACGAAATGGAAATGAAATGGGCAGTTGAGGCTGCTTATTGTCTCTATACTGCACAAATAGAGGCGCATCCGCCACCAGAGATGGAACAGGGGGTAAGGTTGATCATGAAGGACCTTCCGCGTGCTTTCGCATGCAAATCTGTATATGTACGTGCTCACCTACTGAGTGACATTTTTACCTGTGGCCTCACGCTTGTTGCAGCTTCGCGCCGAACAACGTACTATGATGGAAGGAAATCCTCTGTGGCAACTGTTCGATGGGGTAGATGGTATTCTCCCACAGAGTAAGAGGTGAGTGCGTCAAGCCGCTCTTCATGACTCTGCTCACAGTTGCAAGATTAGTGGGCGAATCTTTATAGTAAGCGATCAGAGCTCCCAATTATCCAGGAAATCACATGTCCCCAGGATCAAGGCACCAAAGAAACCACGGGCATTGGATTGCATATTGCCAGTAAGCACATCATTCCGGATGTGGTGCATAGCTCGGTTCGCTTGAAGTAAGTTTCCCTTCTATTCTCGTTTCCCTTCCATTCTCTATGATGGCATTGCTGATCTCTGCCTCTAGCAACAATCAGGTGGATAGTATGTGTGGGCGCTGCTTGATGCGTCTCCAACTAATATACTGCTGACAGGATGGAACGAATTACTCTTGAATGCAGCCGGACACCTAGCACGCGCTATTTACGAGCAAGAAATGAAGACCGCCAGCCAATTAGAGCCTGCCAAGCTTAAGGAACTGGCGTTATACACCATGGATCGCTTTGCGTTCGACTATCATCCAACCAGTAGAACAGCACATCACCTTAAACTCGGGTTCTTTTCCTCACCAAATCAAACTGTGTTAGCTCACTCTGGGATTTCAAACGTTTCGCTTGTCAGACGTCATAACCCAGACTTGCATTCCGTTCTCGAAGGCATCCATTATCTACATCCCGAACTTCCACAGGAGCAGCGTGGCCTGATCGAGTTTCAATGGAACATCCCACCTACGAAAGTTGAAGACATCGAGACAGAGTTTCATGAGTGCCGCCTCTCTGAGGCGGGGATGGAAGGGTTCTTCCGTTGGTGGGAGGGTGCTATGACAAAAGGGGTCATTAACGTAGATGAAAGCACGAAAAAAAGGTTCTTCAACAAACTTCGCCGCCTTGGCCGGCTTCATTGCGAAGACTGTGGGGATATCAAACTAGAGGAAATTCAACATTACACACAGCTTACCCATCACAGGGATCTTCTCCCTCGCCGTACTATCTACCTCCCCGAAGCACGGAATTATGCCAACTATCTTGATCTATTTGGATGGAAACCATTGGATCCCATCAGGTGGCTCGAGTTTGTCTGTGATCGCATCGGCACAGACCCCAAGAAAGCTGATACTCGTTTTCATTCCGTCCTCTCCGGGCTGGCACGCGGAATACCAGCCACATCGTCGCAAGATTGGGATCGGGCTGCAGACATTTTGGAACCATTCGAGTGCATAAGCACAAATCGCGGGTTTAAAAAGCCGGGTGAATCGTACCTCAGCGTTCCTGATATCTGGAACGATATTCCTGTCGCTGACAGCCGGCTACTCCCGGATCATGTATACGAACGCCTTGGAGTCCGCGCCACAATAGTGTGGGGCGAATTAATTGACCGGTATGACAAAGACCTTGTTTATTGCGGGAAGTTGACCGAAACGTCGCTAGACTGGAGGGATCAACAGATCGTACAAACGATCGCTTTTTACCATATCTTGTAGACATGGTGGCGAAGGAACCTCTATCAGATCAGCAGATCAGAGACCTGAGAGCGAGGAAGGTTTTCGACTCTGAAGACCACGGCAAACTCGCCATGACAGCACTCTATCGGCCGGACAAGTTAGGTGACAAACTCCGTGATTTCGGTCTTCCGATTCTCGATCTGGGTACTAGGGATGTGGAGAGAATCGATGCAGATCTCCTGGACAAGTTAGGATTTAGATTCTTTCCGTCACTCGAAGACATCGACAAATGGCTGTCATCCACAGACAGCACGAAGATTGGCTTTGCTATCCAGTGTCTTGAGGAGAATGGCAAGGAATATGGTGAAGAGGCCAGGAAGTCAGATGTACCGCTGATCCCAACGAAAGGCGGCAAGTTGGCCCATCCCAATGAGGTAGATATTGGGAATTCATCGTCGCCTAAGCCGTTAAAGCGCTCACCACGATTCCGCACTAGATATTCACCTCCTCCGCCTGGGAAGATTTGGGCTTTCATATCATATCTGGTTCGCTGGCGGGGTATGCAGACGTACTAGGGGTCGAGAAGCATCCCCGACCAGACGGCGCGTTCATTGCCAAGCCGGCGGGGGTGTCGTCTGTGGGGAGAGGGGACCATTCGGGTGCGGTCATTCTTACCGTTTTCTCTTAGTTTACACTTCTTGACAGCCATCCGAAGAGACTCGGAATCTCCTCGCACCCCCTGCATTACACCACGCCGGCACACTCTCTGCGGTGGATCAGCATGAAATCAACTTTGTGTATGTCTTTTGAGCGAGCTACGGTATTAATAATCTGATATGGTTCCCTATCACCAACTCTCAGTGCTAATTTCCCACCTCCACAAGATCTCACACCCCACATCTCCAAGGGTGATAACCAATATTTTGCTGGAGGTGCCTTTGGTGATGTCTACAGATGTCATTACACTAGTGGTTTTGTGCGGAAAGAGGTTTGGTTTCGTGTATGCCCCATCATTGACCGTTACTCACTCCCCCTGAGGTTGCTGTGAAAGCGTTCCGATTCAAGCTTACTATAAATGAAGATATGGGTGATAGAATGCACAAGGTGATTTCACATCTTCAATCGATAAACGTGAGCTCGACTCCCAGATAGATGCTTCGTCGAGAACTCGGAATTTGGAGAAGACTCGACCATGCCAATATTGTTCCATTCCTGGGCATTGCACACGGTTTTGGAATGCGAGGTACAGCATCGTTGGTGTCATTGTGGATGCCAAACGAATCTCTACACAATTTCTTGATTAAGCATGACAACATTCTAGGTGTAGGACACCGACTCCAGTTTGTATGTCTACTCGGTGTTGATTACTTTCCTGTTTTCTGACCCATCATAATAGCTATTGGACGTCGCAAGCGGGCTGCACTACTGTAGGTCGCTGCTATCGCCACCTAACGCTCGAAAACGCTGATACTGCACAGTGCACTCATTTCCAATTGTCCATGGAGATTTGAACTGCGTGCGTTGAAACAGAAAGCTCATCCATTCTAGTGTTATCTAATTATTCGACAGAATAACGTGCTTCTCGACGCAGACTACACTGCGCGGTTAGCTGATTTTGGTTACGCTTCCTTGCTGGGAAATACTCCCGAAGCATTGGCTTATCTTCAAAGGACCACCGTGAAACCGGGTGCATTGCGCTGGTCTACGCCGGAACACGTTCAAATGGCTGAGAAATTCGTCCGGACGACCAAAAGTGATATATACTCTTTCGGTTGTATCGCTCTCCAGGGAAGCGAGTTCGGCACGTATGTCAGTTCCATGCTGACAGCCCTGCAGGTGCTGTCCGGAAAACAGCCATGGTCGGAAATCCGGGAAGATATCGCAGTCGTATTGCGCCTGGCTCAAGGCCACAAACCAGGCCGACCAGAATCCCGAAGGATTGATGACCCGCATTGGATCCTAATCCAACGTTGCTGGTCACTCGTGGAGGAACGACCAGATATAGGGCCCATCATATCTACCATCCGGTGGTTCTTGGGCGATTGTCCGCGGTCCCAGCCTCTGCACGAATTGTTGGGCCGGTCCGGTTCCAACGGGGATGACGACTTGTCACCATCTCTCGCGGAAAGGTGCATCCCGGTGATTATGTCGGTTCAGTCCGGTCGCTGACACTCTTGCTGTTGTTCTTCCATCAAAGCGAGAGCGCGATCCCATAAAGAGGTATGCTTTGGCTCCCTTGGCAGTCTTTGGCGGTGCTGAACAGGAACGTGGAATGCAGATACCACTTCATCCATGATTTCTGTGAAAGGGACGAAGGGGTACTTGGCGCGAGTGTATACCCCGTATGGCGATGACAGGGACGCGTGAATGTCCCTACAAGAGTCTATGTGACCCTGCACTGTTTCTCGCCACATCTGCCAGGGTGAGATTTCAATTCCCGGATCGCATACACGTATGCATAGAAGAGTAGTTGGCGAGCGAGGAGAGGTGATAGATTTAAACTGTCGTAGGTCGCTAGTCGGGCGATGTGCATCTGGGTAATCGTAATGGGACATCATGCAAAGCCCAAGCAAACCGGTGGGGTACCAGTATGTGACTCACACTTCATGGTTTTTGTACTGGGTACTCACCGAGGCGGTACGGTCACAACCACGAGTATGTCGGCGTATGGAAGCAAGTTTCATGGGCTCGCGATTGACTACAGAGTTCCTGATAGAGATAAGGGGCTGGTATGACATAAAAGGAAAGTATGGCTGATGAAGATAA